>CM042060.1:54800000-54972500 GCA_023525745.1 Arctium lappa | reverse complement strand
GTTATATTAATAAATGAGTATTCATTCCACAAATAGATGATTATGTGAGATATTGTGATTGAAAAGGTTGTACTAAAGCATTAAGAAATTGTAAATTAAGTAATTGGCTTTAATTAGTTGTAACTTGTGCTTAAAATGTTGTAATTAAGAGTTTTTTATACCGTTTTTATAATATAGTATAGATATATATGATTAAAAAAGGGAAATTGACTGAAATAGCCATATTACCTAGCCAATTGAATCTCCTAGCCATTTCTCTCCATGATTTACCAAAATAGACCTAGGTCCGCAATGGCGGACCTGCAGGTCCTCTACCTCCAGAAAAAGATAAAAAAAAATTGTCGGCCCAAGCCAGGTCCGCAACGGGTATGTCCGTCACCCGACCCAGGTCCGTCATTTCGTCACGTGTCACGATCTCACTCAAAGACAACAAAGGACCTAGGTCCGCCATGGTGGAGGTAGAGGACCTGTAGGTCCGCCAGTCTATTTTGGTAAATCATGGAGAGAAGTGGCTAGGAGATGCAATTGATAGAGTAATGTGGCTATTTGAGCCAATTTCCCTTAAAAAAATATTTATTACTTTAATTTATTTAAAATTTTTAATTAATTTATTAATACAAATTAAAATAAAAAAGTAGAAATTTGGGAAGGATTATTATTGATTTGAATGTATGAATATGGAGGTCCCCCTCGCCATCGGGCCTCCCCAACTAACCCATAACGTGCCTGATTGAAAGATTCTTCCACCAACAAAACCGACGTATGCAAAAGTCTATTCAATATTAATTAATAATTTTATAAGGTAATGAAATTAACAATTGAATAAAGTTCAAGTGATTATGCGATAATTTAAATAAGTAACTAATAGAGAGCAAAAATATTTCATTTTTATCTTTTATTCATAAGTTGCGATCATAGCATTATCTATTATCATTTATAAAAAAAACCTTTCCAATAACTGATCATTGAACCAAAAGGGTGTTAGCCTAGTGGTAAGGCATGTGGACTAGCTAGTAGCGGTCTCATGTTCGAACCCTGGGGGACGCATCCTGGAGGTACAGAGGCTTCGACCCCGGGCTGCATGCTTTAACAGTCGGGCTTCGGCTCATATTGCCAGGGATTAGTCTGGGTCCAATGTGGTCTGGGATACCCTCTCCAAAAAAACTGATCATTGAACTATATTAGACGAGTTGGTTACTATAGATAAGCTTTTATGCCTACGTAAAGTTAAGTTGTGCTTGTGCATGATGCGTCTTGGGTGCTAGGTTTTGGACCTCAACCATTGAATCCTTTTCAATTGGTCGGTTGGATGAGCCATTTGACATGGATTTCAAGACGTTTGGGTCTCACTTACTTGTGCTAATTAAGTATTATACATTTGATGATGTTATATGTTTTAGGGACTGGTATTCAGAGATGATAAAGAGACCGGATAAACTCAAGAATCATGTAGGAAAACACTTTCCAAATACAATAATTTGAATCTATTAGCCTTGGGTTCAATAACTTCATATTGGGATAATTCTTAAGTTTTTCCCTTTTTTTCAAAGGCTGTGAAAATCGATACTTATACCTAGATTCTCGTTTTATATATTTAAATGATAGATCGATGATTATTGGGGTACAACGGTTATAACTGTTAATGGATAAGGTCGAACGGTATTTACAACTGAATCTGAGTTCTAAAATATGCAGATCCAGAGCTCTCGATACACTTGGTCAGAGATAGGAGTCATTTCTTGACTCATTCGTCCATAGATAGTCTGAAGCCCAACTAGAGATGGCACAAAGGCCAACCAGAGATGGCACAAAGACCAACCAGAGCTCTGGATGCATTAGGACTTAACAAGTTTTTAGGTTATCTAAAGTTAGGACTTAGTACGTCCAAAGATCTAGATGTCTTAGTCTAGACTTACGACTTAAACTGTTCAGGACTTAGATCCGGGAAAAAAAATCCAGGGGTGCTGCCCCTCAACCCCGCCAAGGGGCTCAACCCTTGGAACCCGCTAGGGGTGCGACCCCCTGTCCCTCACTTTATGGCGATCTAAGGTGATAAGAGCAACATTTTTAAGTGTGCACTCCGCACCTCCTAACTCACGTATGTTCGCTTCATCACCTTAATCGATCTCAAATAAATCACAATTAAACAAAAATGTTTGATGACACTAAAATCACCGGCATATTCACCATTTTTATGTCAGAATCAAGTTAATCATGCATTAGAAATGTAAAAAGTGAGTCTGATGTTGATATGTGTGAAGAGGAATTTAGTAGGTAGAAGTGTATTTAGCAATATACAGGGGTGCATTTAGCCCAACACTTGTACATTTGATGATACTTTTTAGAGTAATGAACTAATGATTGATCTCAAAATCCATATTTAAAAGTTGAATTTAGTTAGTTATAACTCTTATGTATCTAATAGCATATTTATTCTTGAATCCTAAGCTACTTGAATTAACAATAATCGACAAATGATTGATTTTACGATGATTTTTATGTTAAAAAATGTTGCAGGTGTATGTTGTTAGAAACAGAGGGCTGTTGATCATACACAAACTAGACAATTCATTTGGATTGTGTTTGTTCGCTTTCTAAATACACTAATTTACTCTTATTAGCTTTGGGTATCACACATTGAGTTTCGGGATAATCCAAATGATAACTCTCAGGCTGTAAAATTAAGTTCTTATATACACCCAGATTCCATGTATTACATATATTTTTATGAGACATCGATAACTTATGGACAATTAGATGGTTAATATGTAACTGGTATGCAGTTACAACCGTTTACATATTAGATTGAACAACACTTACAACTGACTTAGCGCTTTTGAACAGAGGCACCAACTTCAGAAGCATTGTGTTCAGATGCTTAAAAGCTTTGAGCTGAAAGCTTAGAAGCTCTAAGTCTAAAGAACTACTTCAAGACGACTGAGCTGAAAGCTTAGAAACTCTGAACAGAAGACTTAGAAACTCTAAGTCTAGATTCAATAAGGTTTCTAACCTTATGAATTACATCCATAACATCCCAAAACTTATAATTTATAATTAAACATCTTCATAAGAGGTGTAGGAATCAAACCACATGCTCTACTGCTTGTGCGGGCCCCCGGCGCGCTGCCTGTAACACCCTAAAAATTGGGGTAATTTTAAAAATTGAAAATTCGGCAACATAACGTTTATAAATGGGGCAAACCACCCATAATGGGCAAACGTGAGCATTTACAAAACCTGTAACAACAAATAGGGAAACGACAACAAACTAATCTAAACTACAACTAGCCAGATTACATTGGTTGTCAACCCAATACCAAAAGAATAATTGTTTCAATGCTAAGTGTTCCCAAAAATGACTATCATCCAAAAATGCCCGTAAAAGACCACACTCTTCACTCAAACCCTTGAAGACCTGCCGCTAAGGAAACCTGTTATACACATCGTTTGAGAAAAAGTGTTAGGCTTAAAGCCTAGTGAGAACATACAGTTTATGTGAAAGACGAACAAAAGTCAAATGCAAAATAAGTAAAATGTTTTCATCAATAACATCCTTGTAAATGGTTTAGTAAACACATAGTGACCTTCCGGTCCAGACTTCATCTTGCGATGACGGGTGTAAGCCCGAATTCCTAGGATTGTGGCGAAACACAAAGTAAGCCACCTTCCGAATTTTGAGCTCACCATACTAGAATCAAGGATGTGAACCTGCCGGTCCAAATAACGATGTGGGAGGGTGGCACCCGATGATCCAAGTCATACTCATTCGCTAGAATTTACATTTATGACCCATGGCTAGTAACCGACCCCACATAACCGTACCAAAGTGCCTCCTAGGATCCAATGTCTCAACTAGCTACATACGGAATTACCCCAAATAATAAGTCAACTAAATACCTATGGATCCATTTGTAGTAGTCTAGACTCGTCACAATACACATGTGACCAACTAAAATCAAACATATAGTTCATAAAACCAATTAGTTCTCAAATCAACGTTTAATGGTTAACTGCTGATAAGAATCACAAGCCCATATATAAAACATATGGCTAACAACTTAAATCCTAAAATGTTTCTTTACCAAAATAAACCTTTCCATAATAGTAACCATTTTATACAAACACGGATTTCTTTATATTTTAACCATTTGATTCATTTCCACAAAATAACCATTTTCACCAAATCTCTTATAAAATGTTTAATCATAAACTTGGCTAAAAGTCATAAGTTGAACATTTATTCAACATAATACAATAACACACATTTGTAGTTCCAAGACATCGTTTATATCATCATTTACCAAAAATGGTAATAAACCCTAAAATCTCCCAAAATCACCAAGTTAGGTCAAAATCTCATCAACATTAAATATGTAAATAAGGAGATGTTTAGAAGTCAAAATATACATTTTGATGTGTATAATAGTTTAGTAAAAGGAAGTATGAACTCACCTTGGGTTAAATACCAAAACCCTAGAAACTTCTAGTTGGAGAGGACTAGAACTTGAGAGTTGGAGATCTTCACAAAAGCTTATAAACACATAAACCAACACCATTAATGAGGAGGGAGGAGGTTGGATGAAGTAATAAATGAAAAGGAAGATTTAGGGCTGGAAACTTACCAAGAGAAGCAGAGCAAAACGACCTAGACTTTTCCCAAAAATCAGATAAATGAAATAAATTCGGAGTTGTCTGATTTATGGCTCAGTGCCCGCTCGTGATAGTGACAGGCGATAGTGCCACTGTCACTATCGCGAGTCATACTCGCGCCATTTGTACCGTAGCTTAAATGTCGGCCGCGATTGTGCCCCCGGCGATAGTGACACTGTCACTATTGCGGGCAAGGTCGCGCCGATGGTACCGAGCCTCAAAACATCATATTTCGAACCCGTGACTCACGAGACTACAACACGGGAAAAGATACAACGGATATAATTGAAATAACTCGAATAAAGGTCGCATATACAGACAAGTTGGGAATCTAGAAAAAAATACGGGTGTTACACTGCCCCTTTAAGTTACTAAGGAGTCGTTTACCAAACACTTACCTGGTAAGCGCTTACCGGTAAAATTCAACATTATCATTTACTTACCGGGTAAGATTTTAGTCCACTAAAACGACATTATATGCAACAATTTACCTCGTAAGCGCTAACCGTGGTAAGAGTCGTCGCCCTCGCTTACCGGGTAAAACTCTTGGTCCTTGCCTCAGTTTTACCGGGTAAGATTATTGGTTCTTACCATATTCATCCGATAAGGTAATGTGACTTGGTAAGCGCTTACTCAGGTAAATGTTTGGTAAACAGCCCCTAAGTAACCCTCTTCATAAAATCCTGAATGACCACCGCGGCACCGCCAGGGGTGCTTCCCTTAAGACCCTACAAAAGGCACAAATTCCTTGCACCTTATGGCGATCTAAGGTGATAGAAACAACATATATGAGTGTGCACTCCTCACCTCCTAAATGACTTTATGTTTGCCTTGTGACCTGGTCAATTTCAAGTAAATCACAATTATACCAAAATTATTGATGACACTAAAATCACCAATATGTGGGATGGACATAATAGTATTAAATATACATACATATATATATATATGTGTGTGTGTGTGTGTATGGGGGTGTTCAACTGTTATAACATTAATAAATTTAAATTTTCGACAACTTTTTAGGTTTTCAACATGCGTTTTTTCCTATTATAAACTGTTTTTAAAGTCAATAGTTTTGATATATACTATTTATGTTATCGACTTTTTGTAAACAGAAATAATTTGTTTCAAACGAAGTTTATCTAATGTTTATCTTATAAATTAGGATGAATCTGATCAATTTAAAATGGTCAAAATTGATTGCTTAACCAAAAACACTAAAAAAACGTTATAATTATTACAAAACACGATTTGACAAACATAAGCAATTTGTTAGTCCACATGTTCAAAATGTGGGACATGAAATTGACTTATCTATATCTATACTATATTATAAAAGTTCTATTATCGTTCTTGAAAAAGTTGGTTATTGGAAAACGGTTTTTGGAAAGTTAAAATTTACATTTATCACCCTTACAATTAATTATTTAATATACTTTCTATCCCTTGTTTTTTCATTTTTCATTTTACACTCTTATTATTTTAACACAAATAATTGTATATAAATAAAAATGCAATGAAAAAATACGTTTCTTTTTTTACAAATTATACCATTATAATCGTCTCGTCAATACCTTCAAAACGAGCCCAATATTGAATATTTTTAAATTTAACCGTACTATTAAATATCTACGAATTAAATCTCTACTACTATATAAAAAAACTAATACAGTTATTGTACAAACTTTTGTACAATAACACTTATCACTCTAAGCTTTTATACAATAACACTTATTACCCTAAGCGTTTATACAATAACATTTATCACCCTTGTAATGTTACATTTGTCACCCTTACAATTACTTATTTAATTCATTTTATATCCCTTATTTTTTTCTTTTTTCATTTTACACCATTATCATATTAACACAAATAATCGTATATAAACAAAAATGCAATGAAAAAATACGTTTCTTTTTCTACAAATTATACTATTATAATCGTCTCGTCAATATCTTCAAAACGAGTCCAATATTGAATATTTTTAATTTAACCGTACTATTAAATATCATGAATATCTACGAACTAATTTGTTTTCTATCTATACGTTTTATTTTTTTCCACCGTTAACACATTAAAAATACATAATCGTAAAATACGTTTCATTTTTATTATAAATTATATCATTATAATTTTTTTTGTCAATAATTGTAATATAAACTAATTATTGAATATATTTATGGGTTTAGGGTTTCATAAATTGTGATTCATAGGTCATGGTTGGATTGTTGATGACATGTCTATAAGGAAGTAACATTAATTGTTCGTTATTTACTTACATTCCGCTGCATCGCGCGGGTATATGCCTAGTATTAGATAGAAAGAGGCATTATCGCAGGCTCAAAGTAACCGTCTCTTCATTCTCCTTCAACCACCTCAGATATCAAGTCGTGTTCCAAAAACTCTTTCTTTGACTTGATGGACCTTTCACTCTTTTTGTTGATGCAGATATCTAACATCAATTTTTTTTAAAGATATTCATATGAATATCAATCATACCAATAATTTATATGTACATATTCATTGATAAATATACACTATATAAAATTGATCAAAGTATGCATACTTTCAATTAGTATATTCAACAAACATACATACATACACATTACACACACTCCCCCCATCTCTACGTACATACACACACACTGGGAAGTTCATATAAGAAAGATCAAAATGTTGAGAACATACGAATCATTGGTAAAAGGAAACATGTGTTCATATATGCATCTACATATGTGAATCACTAATAAAATAATAGCTAAGTGAACACGAGTTTATATATACATATTCAAATTAATTTTTTCGGGTTTACTAATGATTCACATATGAATCATTTATCTTTACATTCTCAACCTTTTTATCTTTTTTATTTGAAATGAACGAATTCAATAAATAACAGCAAAAATTGATTCGAACCATCCATCTATATCAATTCAACGATCATAAACAACATAAACGGTTACATTTCACCAAAGTCCAAAACTAAATCCATGATTATTTATACTATATTATAAAGCATGGATAAAAAACTCTTAAATACAAATTATTAGGCAAAAGATACTATTATTTTATGCAAGATTTTAAAAATCTCTTAATTTACAAGTTTCAAAGCACAAGATACATATAATTACTGCAAATTTCTAACACCTATCAATTTAGTATGTGCAAGACCTTTCTTTTATGCAGACATTTTCATGTATCACTATTAATTAATATATTATATTACTATAAATTTGTTTTAATTATATTATTAAATACGTAATTAATTATTTTTTTTTTCTAGATGTCATTAAAATATATAAGATAATCATTGAATTCTAACAAAATACTTAATTTTTTATATATAAAAAACATTATATTATTAAGTCTGAATTAAACAAATTTATAAAAAAAAAACATTATCACTTTCTCAAAATCATACTGTAAATCAACAAAAAAACAAAAAATAAAATGAAACATTAAAATCGTGATGTATCTCACTGCATTGCACGAGTACGTTTCTAGTAATTTATAAATGATATCAGTTACATTCGAAACTGAACCATACAAATTCTATAAATCCGCACTTTTGAAATTAAATATTTGATAGGGATATCGGAATAAATTTTTGAGGGGGGTAAAAGCATCCACACACAAAAGGACATGTGGTATGGCCGAAAGCAAAATGCCGTGGTACTCACCAAAGCCAAATTTAGAACCAACTTTTTTTTATTAATTTTTAAATCCTTTGGGTCACACCCATTTTTGATGGTTTTAGTCAAAGGCCATTTGTGTACCTTCCACAACTTTGGCCCTACCCAATTAATTTAAATAAAAAATCACTTTTATTTAATTATGCAAGTTATATGTCAATATAACAATTTTGTATTCTTTCTGTTTCAAAACAAGTATCTATATTTCGATTCTTCGTCTGTCCTAAAATAAGTGTATACTTTCAAAAGTATATGCTAATTTTATCATTCTATCCTTATACAAAGACTTGATTAAAAACGTTTCAATTCAAATCATCGTAGTTTTAGAAATATTACTATATATTTTAATAAACTGTATGAAAATGATATACACTTTTAGAGATATTTTGAAGTGAATTTGTTCATGAATCCAAATTTTTTTTTGGCATAATAAATAAACAGGAAATATACAATTATTAACTAATGTTCCATACAAAACCAACATAATTATGATTAAGTGGGTCATTAAATGTATTGATAAATCAATCTTTGAAATACAGTGTTTGGTTCATAGAATGAAATTTGATAAAATTGTAATTCGTTAAAAGAGTTTCACTCAACCAGGGAATTTAAATTGTAATTTGATAAAATTGTAATTCCTTGACTTATTCAAAGAAATGATCAAATGGCTCAACCAGGGAATTTAAAGGAATTTAACAATTCTATTCATTTCAATAAGTGAATAAACAAAGGAATTGTAATTTGGTCGAAGAAAATTGATCATTCTAATTCCCTTGAAATCCCATGGATCCCATGAACCAAACAGTGTGGCTTTTGGTTCACAAAATGGAATCTGTCGGAATTAAAATTTGAATGAATTGGAAAGAAAATTTAATTAAGTTTGACCATATGTTTGCTCGGCATTCATTGAAATATGTTTACGTGGTTAGTTGAATATAACTTCATAACTGTAATAAAATAATGATAAATTACCCAAATACTTTTTTATGACATTTGCATATTTATTTTGTTTAAATTATAAATACTATATAATGATAAATTAATAATAATAATATTAATTGATGGTGGCAACAACAACGGTGGTGGTGGTGGTGGTGGTGGCGACGGTGATGATAGTGGTGGCGTGATTTTGTTGTGTTAATAATGTGATAATGTAGTGATAAATCAAAGACTTTTTATAATGTGACTTTGTTATAATAACGATGTAATCTTGCTATGATAACCTGATTTTTTCTTGTGATAAATTGAAAACTAGTAATGATCATGTCCACAATCATCAACTTTGTCTGTTCATTATGTGATTACAGTTTTCCCCATTTTACCCCTACATGTGTTAAATATTCAAAAAGGGTGTTATTATCCCTACCCCTCCTCACTCACATACCTCCCATATATCACTCATATATCCCCTATAGGAGGGGGTATGAATATAATTCACCTTCAAAAAAAGGTAAATATTTATTTAATATTTTATTGTTCCATCAGTTATTCTAAAATTGTGAATTAAAACAAAATGATGAGCTTACAAGTGTTTTCATATTTGTGTAAATCACATGTGTTTTTGTTTGAACTATATATATATATAAGATAGAGAGAGGTGGTTTATTATACAAAGCAACACATTGTTACAAACTATACGAACTAATCTCAATCGTCCATCTAGTCTAATACATATCTGGCTTTATAAATATATTGATTGTTTCATAATATAAAGCATTGACCATAACTAATTAACTCTAATCATCTTTCATAAATATAACACTTGATTGGTTTGTATAGTTTGTAACGATGACATGATTTGTATTTGAAACCTCATATATATATATATAGGGGACGTATCTTTTGCAAACCAGTCAGATTGTGCAAACTTTGTGAACCAATCTTAGCCGTTCATCAAGTCTAATGAATATATGATTTTATTATGTTTCCTAATTTAAAATCATGATTATAATGAATAAACTTAACATTTCCTAATTTAAAATCATGATTATAATGAATAAACTTAACATTTTCCATATATATCACAATCATTATTAATGAATCATAATCATTATCCATAAATATATCTATTGTTTCCTAAAATAATGGTTTGCATAGTTTGTACAAATTGTTTGGTTTGCAAAAGAAACGCACCATATATATATATATATATATATATAGGGAGAGGTTCATTTGAGAAATGGTAAATGTATGAGGAATAGAGAACTGATCCTAGTCATTTATCTGGTAAACATTTACGGCTTTGACCGTGAAGCACCAGATAATTTCTTGCGTGGTCCATAGAAGATAGAAAGGTAGTTTCGTAAAATACACTGTACGAGTTCATATGTGAACCTGTATGATTTCTTACGTTCATATGTGAATCAATTAATTAGTTCATATGAGAATCAGTTAATTAATTTATATGTGAATCACAAAGGTTCATATATGAATCTGTTAAATAGTTCAACTGATTCATATATGAACCTACAATTAATTAGTTCATATGTGAATCAGTTAATTAGTTCATATATGAATAACAAATGTTCATATATGAATCAGTTAAAAGAGTTTATATGTGAATTACACTGGTTCACATATAAACTTGTGAATAATACATGTTCATATATTAACCTGTCCCGTGTATTTTGTAAAAATTACGAAACTCTTCTATTTTTGGAATAACCGCAACTTTTGACCAATCAAAGCCACAATTTTTGACCAGTCAAAGCCGCAATATTTGACTAGTCAAATTCGATCTTGATCGTATGAATGACTAGGATTACTTCTCTATTTCTCAAATATTTATCATTTCTCAAATGAACCTAAGGATATATATATATATATTTCAAAATGTTTAACTCCTCACATGATACTTTCTCTCTCTCTCTCTCTCTCTCTCTCTCTCTATATATATATATATATATATATATATATATATGCATACATACATACATACACACACGCACATACACATGTATTTTATATTAGAATAAAAAATTTAATCAGGTCGGATTAAAGGCAGGTAGTTCTATCTATGCCCCACCCTTAATTCTAGACCTGGCAAACGTGTCGTGTCGTGTCGGGTTGAAAGTGTCTAACCCTAACCCGACCCGTTTAATAACCGGGTAAGAAAATCTCAACCCTAACCCGACCCGCCTAACCCGCCTAACCCGTTTAACATTTATAAAATTAAAATTTTAAAATAAAAAATTCACAAAAAATACAAATACAAAATTCAAATGAAAGCATAAGAAATCCAAAATTTATAGTTCAAACTTATAAATTATAACCAAATCTAAAACACTAAAAATTCAAAGAATTAAAAAGAAAACTTATATTATTTATGAAACAAATATATGGGAAGAAATATATTAAATCCAAGCATTTGGTGAAAATATATCATGTGAAAAAATATTTTTATATTGGTTCTCACATGTTTGTAACATATTTGTGGTTTTCATTTGATTTAGCCTCTATATATTTGATTTAAACTGTTATTCGGGTCATTTTCGAGTTGAAAGTTTTGACTCTAACCTTACCCGTTTAGTTTTCGTGTCGTGTCGTGTCAACCCGTTTACTTAAACGGGTTGAAATGTATTACCCAAACCCGTTTATTTCGTGTCGAGTTCGTGTCGGGTTAGCGTGTCGTGTCAGTTTTTGCCAGGTCTACTTAATTCAGATATGAAAGTGAACATTGTTTCGTTACCTGTCAAAGCAGGTAATTCCCTCTATGTTAAGGTGAAGTAATCACGGGTATAATTTTCATCTCTAAGAGCATCTCCAATGCATAAGCTATTAAGACTTTTTACTATTTACAAAAAGCCTTTACAATGACTTGATAGCATCGGGCATGAAGACTTTTTAAATTGTTTTTGAAAAATGACTTGGTCTCCAATAAACTTTTGATGTTATAGCTTTTTCCAAGTTTATATGTATAAAAAATTAATTATTAAATACAAAAAGTTTTTGGAGAGGGTTGGTTGTATTCGAGAGGGGTTTTTTTTTTGAACGACATTAATCTTTATTAAACAACCCAACGAGCAATATTACAAATCACCCTTCTTAAGGTTTACCAACAAACGAAACTACGAAACAACGGTCGCATTAAAGAAAAACAACCAACAATACACGGCTAACAAACGGGACCAAGGACAGACGGAGTATTCGAGAGGGTTTTTAAAGAAAGATTTTTCTTAAATAGAAGTAGTAAAAATATGATGTGGCTAAAGTAAAAAGTCATCAAATAACTTAACCATTGTGGATGCTCTAAAGCAAGCCTACCAACTCCTTTTGTATACATTTTCTTTCCTATTTTTAAGATGATAAGTTATTAGTATTGAGTTGTACCGATCTTTGAATTATAGTTATCAATTCAAAATAATACCTAATCTTATCGTTTATTTCATGCTTTATCTATATAAAACTTTATATATTATATATTATTTTAAAAACTTTATCCTTGAATATTTCAGCACACAGTTTTTAATTATTTTAGAACACAATTTTTAATTATCTAAGAATTCAAACATATAATAGCCATGCAGATTTAGGGGTTGTTTGTTTTTTTTAAAAACCTCTTAATTATTCTTAAGTCTGAATCATTCAGACCTTTTTACACACCACTTCTTATTAAGCATAACTAAAATAAGATTTCAGATTTTAAACATTTTAAAAAACAAACGACACCTTAATGAATCGGTTAAAGAAGTCAATATTTTAGCAAAATAAGTAAAAGGTCTTGCGTTCAACTCCATATATCACTGGTGTGCCTCTAAGACACATGAATCTCTGTGAATAGTTGAGTTGTTGAGGTACGTGCAAACTGGTCCTCACACCCATAATCAAGGTTCTAAAAAACGTGCATTGGCGCTGCCATGGCGCCGAGGCGTGGACTTGCCGCCACGTTTTACCCCTTGGCGTCGAGCTCGTTGGGCGTTACAAATTTGTGTACTTTCGATTTTTCGAATTTGTGTACTTCGAAGTTCGATTGGAATTTTCCCATTAGTATCGATTATAATTTAGAAATTGTTTTATTTATCGTTTTATATGAATTTAAATTGTTAATAATTTGATCATTATTGTTCAAAAACTGATATAAACACACATACACATATACATATAAATTATAATATTATATACAGATTTACAATCTTAAGTCACGCTTTGGAAAACGTCATGGCCTCGTCGTAGCTTATAAGGTTTGAGGCTTGACCTTGCCGCTACGTCACGCCTCACGCCATTTAGAACTTTGCCCATAATTAACAAATATACATATGATAAATTTTATGAAAAAAATCGTAAGAAATCACATGACGTTTTAGTTCAACATTGAAAAAGAAGTTAATATCATGCCATATCAATCTTTAAGTTATTTTATTTGTAGAAATAATACAAAATCTTATCGTCGATTTCATGCGCCAATTTATATATTTAAAAAATATAACTTTTATTTCAAAAAATAAAATATCTTTTTTTTTAATATCTTCTAAAAGTTTTAATATGGTTTTTATTATATATTTGCTAATTGTCAAAAAAACATTAATGGTTGACCATTAATACATAGCTTTTTCAGTTTTATCTATACTATATTATAAAACAAAGGTGGTTTCAATTGAAAGTCATATTAGATTGGAAACTTTGGAAACCGTCAATTTCATTGGTTAAATTTATGAAATTGGTTCATAAAGTTGTTTAATATGATCAAGTTGTTTAATATAATTATTTTATTAATGAAATTGTTTCATATATTTATGTTTTTTTTATGTAGTTTCATCTATTTTTCTCATTCTGATAAATTGTTTCATGTAATTTCGCAGTCTGATGAAACTTTTTCATTTTTACATAAAAAACACAAATATATGCAACAATTTAATCAATAAAAGAATTATATGAAACAATTTCATCAAATTAAATAATTTCATGAAACAATTTCATTAACTTAACCAATGAAATCGAAGGTTTCCACGGTTTTCAAAATTATAGTGGTTTTGATTTGATCGCTCCCCTTATAAAAACATCTATAAAAACTCTTAAAAACAACATTTTAAGCATAAGAGACTGCTAATTTATGCACAAAATATTGAAAACTCTTAATTACACAATATAATGCATAATGTACAAGTGAGAAATACATACACTTTATAATTTTTGCAGGTTTCACTTTTTAGACATTTATAATTTTAAGGTTTCCTTTTCAGGTTCCCAATTGAAATTCAAATTTCAAATTGTAAAACTCATAGGGCTTTTCATTTCCTATTTAGAATAAAATTTTACGTCCTACTCACCTAATGCATTGAACAGACACACTGCTAGTTTTCTTTAACCGGTTTAAATATCTAATTAATAATACCTTTCCTCTAAAAATATATCTAATTAATAGTAATATATTTTATTAAAATATAAGAAGAAAAAGCCAATCATGATTCGGCCAAGATTGTGGACCGTACGGATTATTTGCCCGTCATTCATGGGGAAGTCGGAAGTGTTTTGGGAGTATCCAAAAATGACTGACGAATTCTACCATATGTCTAGTGGTTTTATTACAAATAATTATTGTAATATAAAATAAAATTTAATTAAAAATATTTATTTTTAGTTATCTATACTATGAAAATTCTAAAACGATTATTATACAATTACATTTATCACCCTTAATCTTTTATACAATAACATTTACTACTCTTATAATGTTACATTTATCACCCTTACAATTACTTATTAAATTTATTTTGTATCCCTTACTTTTTCATTTTACATTTTACACTGTTATCATATTAACACAAATAATCGTATATGAACAAAAATGCAATGAAAAAATACGTTCATTTTTTTACAAATTATACCATTATAATCGTCTCGTCAATACCTTCAAAACGAGCCCAATATTGAATATTTTTTAATTTAACCATACTATTAAATATCAGAATATATACGAATTATCTATACTACTAAAACGGTTATTGTACAAACGGTTATTGTACAAACTTTTGTACAATTACATTTATTACCCTTACATTGTTACATTTATCACTCTTATAATTACTTATTTAATTTACTTTATATCCCTTATTTTTTTCATTTTTCATTTTACACATATTAACACAAATAATTATATATTAACAAAAATGCAATGAAAAAATACGTTCATTTTTCTACAAATTATATCATTATAAGCGTCTCCTCAATATCTTCAAAACGAGCCAAATATTGAATATTTTTTAATTTAACCGTACTATTAAATATCATGAATATCTACGAAATAATTTGTTTTTCTGTCCATACGTTTTATTTTTTTTTCCACCGTTAGCACGTTAAAAATACGGAAATACCTAATCGTAAAATACGTTTCATTCTTATTATAAATAATATCATTATAATTTTTTTCGTCAATAATTGTAATATAAACTAATTATTGAATATCTTTATGGGTTTAGGTTTCATAAGTTGTGATTTTTAGGTCATGGTTGATTATTGATGAAATGTATATAAGGAAATAACATTAATTGTTCGTTCTTTACTTACATTCCGCTGCATCGCGCGGGTATATGTCTAGTTCTAAATGAAATAAATATAATAGAGTAAACTACGATTTTAGTCCCTGTGGTTTACTATTTATAACGATTTTAGTCCCTGGTCTTAAGAAACTGCTTTTTTCATCTTTATGGTTAACCTTTTGATTCTATTTTCATCCGTCATCAAACGGACGTTAAAAATTGAAGAGCTAACCCATGTTCCCACGTGTTTGAAAGTCAAAAAGGTGATGGAAGTAAATTACATATTTGGTCCTTGAGGGATATAGACTTTTACAAATTTATCTTTTAAATTTCATTTATTACGTTAGATATATTTTACGTCTTTTACTTTTTTTTCTTTTTTTCATATTTTAATACTACATATATATAATTATATATCTTTTTTATTTAAATATTAAAGTTGATATATACTAATTTATTTCACATTTACTCTAATTTTTATTATGGATTAAATATTCTAGTTATATATATATATATATAGAGAGAGAGAGAGAGAGGGGTATTTTTTTTGTAAAACTTATAAAGGTTGTAAACTTTGTAAACCAATGAAATTTGATCTTGACCGTAGATCATCCTCCTTTTAATAAGTATTTTCATTCTTAATTTTTAAAATATCTAACCACCTCCATCCTAACCATTTGATTGTTTAATCGTGTGGTGTAGATGTAGTTGCATAGTCTATAACATTTTTTTGCTTTGTATATGAATTAGTGTAGATCCCAGAACAATACAATTAATTAACAATAATATTCAATGAAGAACAATGTATAAACCACAACTCTAGTCATATGATTGATAATCAATAAAGTTTTAGGTTTAAAGAGAGAATTTCTGATCACTGAATGTAAACCTTACGACTAATGATTTTTTCTAATAATGATCTCTTCTAACCTAATTCTAGGTTAAAAAACCATTAAATACTAAGAGGGCGTTTGGTTCGCAGGTTCTGATTGAATCTGATGGAATTGGAATGTCCAATTTCTTTGACCAAATTCAATTCCCTTGTTTGGTTCATTCTTTTCTATGGAAGGAATGTGTGAATTCCACCAAATTCCACAAATGAAGGATTTGAACATTCCATCCTAAAACCCAAGGATTTCAATGGAATGGAATCTTATATTTTGATAATTCCAAATTTACCCTTTACTCCAATCTAAACCCTACTAATATTGATTATCAACAAACACCAACTCTCTCTCATCTATATCTCCCTCTCTCTCCTCTCTCTCTCTCCTCTCTCTTTATCTCTCCCCTCTCTCTCATCCCTCTCTCTCCTCTCTTTATCTCTCTCTCTCTCCCTCTCCCTCTCTCTCCTCTCTCTCCCTCTCTCCCCTCTCTCTCTCCTCTCTCTCTTCCCTCTCTCCTCTCTATCTCTCTCCCCTCTCTCTCTCCCTCTACCCTCTATCTCTCCTCCACTCTCTCCTCTCTATCTCTCTCTCCTCTCTCTCACCTCCACTCTCTCCTCTCTCTCTCCTCTCTCTCCCTCTCTCCTCTCTCTCTCCTCTCTCTCTCTCTCCTCTCTCCCCTCTCCTCTCTCTCCTCACTCTCTCGGCATCATTCATGTGCTAAAATAATAAAAACATTTTTTGTTAAAAATTAAACTATTTAATGACTATTTTATTAAAGTAATTTTTGTTTAAAAAATTAAAATAATCAAAAAGGGTATTTTGGTCATTTACCAAAATTCCATTCCAATTCCGAAGCTAAAATCTGTGAACCAAACAGAAAAATTCCAATTCATTTAACATATTCAATTCCAATTCTGTCAACCAAACAGGTGGTCAAACCTGACAACATTCCATTCCAATTCCATCAAAGTCAAATTCTTTTGACATATTCCATTCCATCCAAAAACATTCTGCGAACCAAACGCCCCCTAAACGTATAAGACCTAATGGGTTTGAGGCCCATTTACAAACCAACTTTCAACTAATTACAATTCGACCCCTATAAATGCATTATACAACTTTCAACGCACTAGTACTTTCAGTCCTAACAATTAGCCTATATATATGTATACATAGATAATGATAATTATTTATTAAATAAAAATTAATGCATTTTTTTAAGAAATTCTATACTTATCTCTTTCTCTTTCTATTCTTTTCTTCTATCTCCGTATTAACATACACACTGTATACACAAAGTTAACATATTGTAAACAAGTAAATTGCATTTAATAAAAACAACAATCGGTTGATATAAAATAAAACTATTTTTTTCTCAAATCCTATTAAACTTTTATCATTTGAAGAAGTTTAATAGGATTTGAAAAAAATAGATAATGATAATCAGCCCCTTAGTGGCCTAAGATGGGTTTTCATGGATCTCATAAATTTTGAAGTTCTCAAATGATTAAGCCCTACTTATGTATACATATATATAAGTTAATCTATACTATATTATAAAAACGGCATAAAAACTCTTAATTACAACATTTTAAGCACAAGTTACAACTAATTAAAGCCAATTACTTAATTTACAATTTTTTAATACTTTTGTACAACCTTTCCAAACACAATATCTCACATAATCATCTATTTGTAAAATAGATACTCATTTATTAATATAACTATTTGTTTTTTTGGTGGGGGATTTTATAAAATAGATTTTATATTAACATAATTTATTTTAAATGTAGATTTACATTTAAATCTATATTAATGAGATGTAATATAAAAAAAAATTTCTTCCGTATTTTTTTATATTACATCTCATAATGATTTTTCCATAATTTATTTTATAAAATCTTTTTACATAATGAAATGTAATATAAACTCTTTTTTCTTCCGTATTTTTTTTGTTAATATAAAATCTATTTTATTTTATAAAATCTACACGTATTTTATATTAGCATAATATAAAATCTACACGTATTTTTTTTATAATATAAAATCTACACGTATTTTTTTCACGAGTATTAAAAGAATAAAAAAAAGATTGATATGAATTAAAAATAAAAAATAACGAGATACACTAATAAATTATCGTATTCTTTAAAATAAAAATATTCCGCAATACTTTCCAAATTAACCAGGTGTAAAGAAAACAAAATAGAAACGATGTAGATATAAAAATATTCTTCCATATTTTTAATATATTTACATTTAAATGTAAAATTGAAAATGAAAATAAAAGATTTTAAAATATTCTTTACATTCACTATAAATATATATAGCTTCTCTATGTATCATTTGAGTACAAGAAGAAGACGAACGGTCGGGTGTCAATGACGTAACCTGCAACTGAACAAAAGGTATTCCACTATATTTTTGTTTCTTTGAAAAACTACTTTTTTATATTTTATTTTATTTACTGGAGTTTTGTTTATATTTTTCAAAACCCACAATCATATTTTTCGAAGTAGGGGAATAAGATATATATATATATATATATCTTTATTTTTATCGATTAATATTATGAGGTCTTGAAGTCAATAGTCAGATAAATATGTTGTGAGACATGTCGTTTGAGTTTTAAATAGTACTAGAAGCGTACTCGCGCAATGCTGCGAGATAAATCACGATTTTAATGTTTCTATTTATTTTTTTTGTTTTTTTGTCGATTACAGTACGATTTTGGATGATTTTGAGAAAGTGATAATATTTTTTTTATAAATTTATTTAATTTAGGCTTATTAATATAATGTTTTTTATATAAAAAAAATAAGTATTTTGTTAGAATTCAATGATTATCTTATATATTTTAATGACATCTAGAAAAAATAACCAATTACATATTTAATAATATAATTAAAACAAATTCATAGTAATATAATATATTAATTAATATGATACATGGAAATGTCTGCATAAAAGGAATGTTCTGCACATACCAAATTGGTGTGTGTTAGAAGCCTGCAGTAGTAATATGTATCTTGTGCTTCAATACTTGTAAATTAAGAGATTTTTAAAATCTTGCATAAAATTATGGTACCTTATTCCTAATAATTTTTATTCAAGAGTTTTTTTATTATTGCTTTATAATATAGTATAGACAGTACAAAACTATTACCAATATTATTGCACAAACTCATAACAACAAACAATTAAGAATATATGAAAGTTAACCACTTATGAAAATGCATTCGTTTTTTACATTGTATTTCATTAACTGTTAACAGAGAAATTACGTTTCATTTTAACTCGGTTCAATATTGCAAAAAAAAATTTATTCTCCCGTGCAATGCACGGGCCCAACACTAGTTAATATACAAAGCAGAAAAAAAGTTATAAACTATGCAACTACATTTACACGATTAAACAATCAAATGGTTATGATAGGTTCACGTGAGACCAAGTTGTTTCCGTGAGACCGCGTGAGACCAAACCTTAAAACATGAAACTTCACACCGAAACACTGTGAAGATAAAAAGCATTCGAACCTTCATAATGTAATCACACTATGAAGGTAAAAAAACCAAAACCAAGTTAAAAAAAATCAAACATTCACAGCTAAAAGACTGTGAAGGTATATCCGAACCTTCACAGTGAAGACGTTGTGAAGGTAAAAAAAAAACGAATATTCACAGCGAAAAACACCATGAACGTAACATTTACGGTGTTTTCCCTATGAAAAGTTCGATTTTTTTACATTCACAGTTTTTTGGTGTGAATTTTCATACTTTAAAGTTTGGTCTCACCGGTCTCACGGAAACTGTTTGGTCTCACGCGAACTTAAGTCATACTAAAAATTATATATATATATAACAAGAATATTTAATTCATACTAAAAATTAGAGTAAATGTGAAATAAATTAGTATTTATCAACTATTTTTTATTAATTAATTAACTTTGTTTAATATTTAAATAAAAAGATATATAATTATATATATGTAGTATTAAAAATATGATAGAAAAAAGTGAAAGATGTAAAATTTATTTAATGTAATAAATGAAATTTAAAAGATAAATTTGTAAAAGTCTATATCCTCAAGGACCAAATATGTAATTTACTTCCATCACCTTTTTGACTTTCAAACATGTCGGCACATGGTTAGCTCTTCAATTTTTAACGTCCTTTTAACGTCCGTTTGATGAGGGATAAAAATAGAATCAAAAGAGAAACCATAAGGATGATAAAAATCAGTAAAATCGTTATAAACAGTAAACCACATGGACTAAAATTGTAGTTTACTCAATATAATATTTAGGTCATTCAAAATTGACAAAAAAAAATTTATCTCTTAGGTGGCGTTTGTTTTTTAAGTGGTGCTGAAGTCTGAAGTCTGATTTCACTTCTGATTTTAAGTGGTGGTGCTGAAGTCTGAAATCTGAATAAAAAAGACTGTTTGTTTTTTTGGTGCTGAAGTCTGAAATCTGAAATATGAATAAAAAAGACTGTTTGTTTTTTTTGGTGTTGAAGTCTGAAATCTGAATAAAAAAGACTGTTTGTTTTTATTTTATCCCTGGAAATGTGATATTATCGAATTTAATTAAATTATACAACTAAAATCAGTCTTCATAACAATTAAATTCAACTGAAATACATTAATTGGTTCAGATACAATAGAAAACATGAACAAAGTCTTATAACAACTAAAATCAATCTCCGTTTTGCATCAGTTGTGTCGCAATTTCTTCTCTTAAACTAGCCATATATGTTTGGTCAGCGGTACTCCCATGCACTTGAACCTCTTCAGCCTCATCACCGTCATCGTCCCCTTGGTCATTGGTTTGATCATACTCAGAAAACAACTCGTCACTTAAACCTTCCTTTCGTATAAAGTTGTGAACCGCAAAACATGCAATAACAACGTCTCTTTGAACTTCAAGTGAAAACGGCGCCATTCTTTTTAATATCGGAAAACGTGCTTTCAAGACGCCATAAGAACGTTCAATAACATTTCTAAGTTTTGCATGAGAATGGTTAAACTTTTCATACTTGTTGATTGCACGTCGACGACGAAAATCTCCAAGCCAATATCTAACATTACGATACGGTGCTATAAATCCTCGAGTGTTTGTATATGCAGCATCACATAAATAATACTTATCTGAAAACAATAAATAAAATAGTTATTAATATAAAAATAGCAAATATATTACCTCTAAATCGTTAGTATACCTGGAGGAGGAAATGGAAATCCAATAGCACCATCTGTTAAAGCTTCGGAGAGAACTCTAGAATCATGTGCAACCCCTTCCCACCCTGCAACAACAAATGTAAAAACCATGTTGAAGTCACAAATTGCCAAAACATTTTGATAGCATTCACCCTTTCCTCGTCCTCTATATAAATGTTGTTCTTGGATAGGGACGACGGCATGTATCAAAGTCCCATCAAGGGCGCCAATTGCTCCCTACATTAAAGCTAGTAGTCAAAATAAATTCAATAAGAAAATGTATAGACAATATTATTAGTTACCTTAAAGATTCGTCGTAACCTCCTATTATTCCCTGGGACATCTGGATTAGGATTGAATGATGTAGGAACTATGATCTCTTTAGCAAACTCAATCATTTTATCCAACACTTCATGAAAATTTTTATGTATTGTTTGTGTTGAGTGTTGGAACCTGTTTTTCAACACTCTATAACGTTGATTGTGACCAATGATCATCAAGAAGATAGCCATCTTTTCTTCGACCAATATATGCTTACTATCCGTTAACCAACCCTTCGCTTTAAAGTGAGCACATAGTTGAACGAAAGCATCACGGGACATTCGTAACAAGTCAATACATTGTCGATCGTTACCTTCAAGTAGCTCATCCGTAAATTGACGTCCAGTCAGTGCAGACGTATTATCTCTTTTCCTTTTCAAACGCTTTGGTTGCAAGTAATACATATACAAGAATATAACAATGATGAGTATAGCCTTTTCATCATCCATGATGAACCTGTTACAAAGAATATAAATTTGTTCAAAAAATAAAACTAATAAAACATCATCCAAATCACATGAACTTATCCAACCCATAAAACATAATCCAAATAACATAAACTTGTCCAAACCATAAACATAAACTTGTCCAAAACATAAACATAAACTTGTTCAAATACCAACACATAAACTAACTTGTCCAAAGCCTACTACATAAATCCCAATCTTGTTGTCGTCCTTAAAATCCAATTTTTCAATATAGTAGGGTCTGGAGGGTTGATCAACCATGTCTCTCTTAACAAAGTTGTGTGGCCGAAAATGTCAATGGCCGCACTGTAAAGAGGATCACTTTGATCAAGTCCAAGCATGTTTAACCGTTCAACACAAGCATCAAGGGTTGTGGTGGGTTGTTCAACAACTGCGGGTTGTACAACAATTGTGGGTTCTCGTGACACAAATGTGTGAAGTACACCCCTCAAATCCACAGCCAATTCATCCATGTCGACCTTGAATTTACTCTTCTTAGATGGTCTAGATGAAGGTTGACTTTGTACTTCAACATTTGAAGGATTTGCACTCGATTTATTGACATTTGCTATTTCTTCCACATCATCATCATCTTCATCCTCCTCATTTTGAGCACTGTGAATATGAGATGTAAATGATGATGATGAAACCACAGAAGGCCTCTCACGAGTTGAAATAGGGGCATAAGCACGAGATCCGGTTGCAGAAGTCCCCTCAAATAAAGCAATACACAGTTCAGGAAATAACAATGGTGATGTCTTTAAAGTTTTTGCCTTTGGATGTCCCTGCATCCAAATTCAAATCATTGTTTATATAATACATTTGCTACTTGGATTACTATCTAAAATTGTAAAAAAAAAAAAAAAAAAAAAACTAACCTTGAAAAAATCTTCCCATTCTTGATTAGATAAGTTGAACATATTCAGAACAGGGTCATAAATATTCCCTGTTTTATTCCTTAAGTATATCCATCCCGCGTACTTCCCTTTTAAGTAATCATAATGATTTTTCAGTTGTTTTTGCGTCAACTTTATGTGACACACTTGCTCAATTTTTCCTGCGACATTTACTCACGAATCTTTCCGAAGACTACCCCCATGTCGACCCACTTTAGTGATCTCTTCTATACAACTCTCTAAAAAACATTTGATGGCTTCATTTGTCCACCTCACACGTTGAACGTTCTCATCCATCACTAATTAGCACACAAGAGATACAAAAAAAAACACATCTTAAAAACACATCTAAAAATCATAAATTTATATAGAATAACCATCATCAATCTCATAAAGATCTAAACAAAAGAATTGTGGTTTGCAGTTGGTTATATTACCCGAGAGTTAAACTTTTTTTTATACTTCTGTTGCATTTTCAGTCATGATTGGTGGCATTGGATTCATTTGCTGGTGCAGCTGTAACAAGTAACAACCCAAGCGTTGCTCAAGTGTGTGATAGATCCTTATGATGTTCAGATCCAAAATCAAATGGGTGGCACTTGGAGGCCTGGTTCTGTCTTTTTTGTCTTTGCTGGTGCACATGTTTGTTGCAAATACAAGTGTGGAACTAGTACAGTATAGCGTGATGACACGATTTATTGAGGATTTGAATATAGATGTTGCAGGGAAACATGTAAAACTTGTACTTTGATCTCTAATTCTATGGTAGTGTATATATATTAATTCGCACATTATTAATTCGTAAATATCGACCAAAATTATAGTATTCGTACTTTGATAATTTATTTGTTTCTTTTTGGTTACTGCAGGGTGTTAGATCTCAGAAGTTGTGGAAGAAAGTTAAACCTTTAGAGGTTTGGTTACTGCTGTTTTCATCCTTTCCTATCAACAGATAGATGGAAGTTTCTATCTTTATGGTTAAATTGTCATTGTGATACATATTTAATCTAAAAATCAGCTCTAGTTCTTTTTGAAGGCCGGTAACTTTCGTCATCCGTATCTGTAACAAAAAATAAATGGACACAACTTTATCATTTCATTTTTATCTTAGCCCTAACTGTAATTCATGACAGAAATAGTTGAGGTATATTTGATAACCAATCAAAGTTTAAAGTTTATTTGTCAAAACATGCAATCCAAACCAGCAAAAAAAGACAAGATAATAGACCCTTGATGCTTTCAAACTGTGATAGACAAAAACAAATCTCAAAGAAAATGAAGTTTACATGCACAAACACAAATGTTTCAGGTAACTATGCAAATCCCATGGCAGTCTTAATTCTTAAGATAATAAGATGCATCTAAAGGGTATAAGTGATGCTGATTCTGCTTATTTGCACACTTATCCTCTAATTAACTGAGAGAAAGATTAACATATTGATAACAGTAAAGAATTCTAATAAACAAGTAACCGCATAAATCTAAACGACAAAAAAGCTTAAAATATCAACAGGGTCTGGAAGTAAAACAACACAAAAGCAGACACCAAACTGACCTTGGTCGTGTAGAAGATGAGGAAGCTTTCGCTGTGTTGATCGATTGGGCGATGGAGGAGATGCTCGATTGGGGTTCGATGGAGGAGAAGATCGATTAGGAGGAGCTGATCGATGGAGGCGTGAAAAAAAAATGGAGGCGTCTAACCTAGTTCTGTGCTGGAGGCGTGAAAGAAAAAAAAAGTTGGAAATAAGTGATAGATTTATCACTTATTCGGTAAGTGGGATATAAGTGATAAGTGGTACTTAATTTATGGAAAAAACAAACAAACTTAATTGGCTTACCTCTGACCGAATAAGTGATAAGAGGCAATTAAGTACTTTTTTATAAAAAACAAACAGCCCCTTACAATTTAGAAAGGGTCCTATTGTTTACACCCTCAATGAGTGTGTAAATTACATTGGGAATGTAAAAATGTATTGAAACTTTAAAATAAAAACAAGAGTCAAACACAAAACATTTTGTTGGGAAGGTTTTTTTTTTAAAAGGACAATTTGGAGAAGTCATATAAGCTCTTGCGTGGATTGATGCATGCAATTTGGGGAAGGTTTTTTTTTTTTGAAAATGACAATTTGGGGAAGGGTTGTATTGTATCAGATATTTCGTTGATTTCACATTTTTTCTTTTTTCTTTAAAACAAAAATACTTTTTAATTTTAATAATAAAAGTTAATTTCGGAAAATGAATTATTTTTGTCAATATTTTTCAATTTTAATGTTAATTTCGATGCTTACATGCATTTCATATTAAACTTCTTTTTTTAATTTTTCAAAATAAAAATCATAAAAGTTCAAAATTTTAAAAGAAAAAAAATAACATTTAGTTCAGATAAAACTATATTTTAAATGAGTCATATTATTTACACATTTATAAGAATGTAAATTGTATTAAAAATAGTAAACTATATTTTAGAATATCGTTTTTCTACAACGTATATATTTATTATTTACCAACACTATTTCATCTATATAAATTGACTATCTCTCCCTAATCTACTATCATATCATAATCATCAAATATTCTTATCTCTCTCTCGTTTATACATTTTTCAATACTTGAAATGACAAGTTGGAAAGAAGACTTGCAATGGAATGATGATTCAAGCGATGAAAATACAGAATCAAAGTTCTTAACCGACAATCCGACATGGTATGCACTAAATATTCATTATTTTATAAGTTATATATATATATATATATATATATATATATATGCCGATAATCAATATTTTAAATCTAAACATTTGGTGAAAATATATTGGTTCTCACATGTCAAGTGATGACAATAAATATTTTTTTACAGTTTTCAAACATATTATGAACTAAATATTTTTTTATCTCTGTCCTGTTTCTTAATTTTTAGGTGCTTAACTCTCGTCAAGAGCTAATAGATTGGGTTCACGACATAGGATATTCACTTGGTTACGTTATTGTTACTAAAAGATCTAAGACTTCTACAATTGTATTTCAATGTGACCGTGGCGGTACATACAAAAGTAAAAAAATCTCCACCAGAAATACATGCAACTGTTATCTAGTAATCGTACTCCGGATTTTATTTCACTTGATTATGTTGTAATAATTTTAGTTTTTAGTAATTTTTTGTTACTTTATCAATTATGTTATTTTGATATTTTTTGATATTAAATTATTTTATCTTTGTAGGTTTAAAAATAATATATAATTCTCTCTTTTAAATAATTATTGTTAAAAATAAAATACTCATAAAATAAAACATAATTACATTAAACTAAAATAACTAAAACTAAAATAATGAATAAATAATTCATAATTATATTATTAAAATTAAAAGTTAAATAAGGAATGATTATAATTATTTTAAAATTAAAAATAAACAAGTAATTATTATGTAATAGTTATAATGGGTAGGGTGAGTATGGGGATGGGGTAGGGTGGGGTAGGGTGTAAATAAGATTCCAAGAGTGCCAATAAGATTACCATTTAGAAATAATCAATTGTTAGCATATGTTCAGTTATTTATTTGATGATTTTGTATAATCAATTTGAAATACAACATATTAATCTTAAACATAAATAAATTAACCTTAAAGCTTAAAGAGTTAGCATCAGATTTAAATAAATTAACCACCAAAATTTGCCTTAAATTAACTCTGACGTCTAAAAATTAACCTCAAGTTAACTTTAAATAAATACCCTAAAGTCTAAAGAGTTAGGTGTCGTTTGTTTTTTAAGAGATCTAAAGTCTGAAGTATTATTTTAGTTATAATTAATAAGAGTTGGTGTGTAAAAAGGTCTGAACGATTCAGACTTAAGAACCATTAAGAGTTTTTTTTTTAAACAAACAACCCCTTAGAGTCAAGTATATATAAATTAACCCTAAAGAGTTGGTAGACAACTAAACATGTTATTCATCAAACATTAGTATAAATAAATTAACCCTAATAAAAAATTTGTATTCACGTTAAACTTTATAAAAAAAAATCCAATTTATTATTCACATTAAATTTTACTAGAAAAATACAAGGATCAATGACAATCATCAAAACAAATTTGTATTTATACATGCATATTATTAATATTAATATTTTCTTTTTTTTATTCAATGTTAAAAATATAATTAAAATTTCAAAAATATCTAATTTAAGTTCATTACAAAGATATTAATGTGACTTTTCTAACAATGTAATATTTATAAAAAAGGTTACCTATTTTAATGTACGGAGTTTAATTAAAATACTCATTCTTCAAAATAAGTTACCTAAATACCCCAAATCTCCCCCCTGTTTTTTTCTAAAATACCCAATAACCCTGTGAAATTGGGTCGGGATATTGATTTTTCGCGGGGTTGTCTATATACACGGATTGGGTCTGCGAAAACCACCCAATTCACGAGGTTGGGGGCCGCGAAACAAGTCGAAACACGGGGTTACGGAGGAGGCCGCGATTAGTGTTTTTTCGCGGGGATACCCCGCGATTGAAGTTGTTTTCACAGGGTTGGGGCCCGGGATAAAACTCATTTAAGTGATCAATGGTGGGATGGGGTTTTAGGTTTAATAGAATATCGTCCTAAGGCCCTTACAAATTAGAGGTCCCGC
This sequence comes from Arctium lappa, assembly GCA_023525745.1. NCBI lineage: Eukaryota > Viridiplantae > Streptophyta > Magnoliopsida > Asterales > Asteraceae > Arctium > Arctium lappa. Next base: position 54,944,265 of record CM042060.1, on the reverse strand, counting down.
CATTGCAACCCCACCACCTTCTCCTTTCACTCTCTCATATATCCCACTCTCTTAAATATATCGTGTATTTCACATGCTCGGATCTCGACTCGGTTCGTTAGTGTTTTTAGAAGTCGGATATGTCTCGTTTACTTAGTACGGTAAGTTTCTCTTAACCCCGTTTTAGTTTTATATTTTATACTATGTTGTTGTATGTTTTTTTAGACTATGTGTTTAGACGATACGTCTCGTTTACATAGAATATTGCGTTTATTTTAGAGATTATGTGTTAATTTTAGAGTGTTATGTTTACGTTAATAATATGTTTGCATTTTTTGTAGAGATTGCGTTAATTTAAAACTATTGCAGAGATTATGTGTTAATTTTAGAGTGTTGATAATATGTTAGAGTATTACGTTTTTTTGGAATATTTTAGATATTGCGTTTTTTTGAAAAATATTGTAGAGATTGCGTTTTTTTAGAGATTGTTTTTTTTTTTTGAAAAATATAGTAGAGATTGCGTTGTTTTTAGAAAAATATTGTAGAGATTGCGTTAATTTTAGAGATTGCGTTTTTTTTGAAAAAAATGCGTTTTTTTGAAAAATATTGTAGGGATTACGTTTTTTAGAGATTGTTTTTTTAAATATAGTAGATATTGCATTTTTTTAGAAAATATTTTAGAGATTGCCTTAATTGTAGAGATTACATTAATTTTAGCAATTGCTAAACTACAACCTAGGCCCCTTAACTTTGCTAAACTACAACCTAGGCCCCTTAACTTTGCTAAACTACAACATAGGACCCTTAACTTTGCTAAACTACAAATGAGGACTTTTAAATTTACCAAATTACAAAATGTACACCCTTAACATTGCAAAAAAACCGAAATAATAAATATAACCATAAGCCTTTTAATCGCAACATATCGATTTGGATTTTGTCAAACGGGTGTAAATAGTCCTAAGGTTTGTAGGGATTTAAGAAATCCACGTCATTCCCCTACTTCCTGGAAGTCCAATAGATTGAGTGGTTTCGTTTTTTCTAAAATTAAGCAATAGACGAAATCAACAAAATGTACACCTTTAACATTGTAAAAAAACCCAATAATAAATATAACCCTCAGCCGTTGTCTTTTATTCCTTAGTTATAAGTTAGGTGCGTTGACAACATTTCTACATTACTATGTAGGATGATTTTCATTACACAGATCTGTCGTTCAAATGTCGCCTTGCTTTCGTCAACGAAATTAGAGATGCTTTTACATTGTGTCCACCTGAACAGACACAAAATTTATACGGAATATTTGGACGGACACCTTTCGGGACATGGCTCGAACTTACCAATGTTGGGCAGGACCCATCCTAGTCCACATGTTCTTACAGTTGGAGGTTGAGTGCGCCAATGCAGATCCAGGGGAATTGTACTTCGACGTGTGTGGGAATTACATGCACTTTGGTCGTCGTGAGTTCTGTCTTGTAACAGGACTCCTTTTCGGACCAACACCCTCCCTTTCTGCCTTACCGGATGATTCATTCGTCAGTAGGGTTTGGCCCGACAATGCACCAGGTCTTTTGACGCTGAAAACCGTCGTCCAAACGATGAGAAATGGCCTACAGGCGCTATCCGATGAGGATGTTGTGTGTGTTTGCTTGGTAGTGTTGGTGGAAATGATGTTCATGGGTCGTGATCTAAGGCAGGTGGTTTCCGACACTATCCTTATCGCCGTCGATGACTTCGGGAGGTTTAACAGCTATCCGTGGGGTAGCCACATCTGGAGGCACTCATACAAAGGACCATACTGTGCCATCGCCAGACGTAATGGGAAGAAGCAGAACAACAACAAGATGACGTTGAATGGTTTGCACACGCTCCAAAGGTTAGATAAGTAGTACAACATAAATATTAATTCATTTCTATCAGAATAAAGTGTGGTGTCGTAGGATGCCTGAACTTGAGAATCAGACTCCAGTTGATTACCACCGACATGGATTTCGTCATCACCTTCCTCATCACCTCCGTCATCAGCTTCGTCATCACCTTCGTCGCACATCGATGATGCAACATAAACAAAAAGTTGTAGAGGTATTTCTGAATCGGCTGCAAGTTGCATCAAACCAAGAATTTCATCATCGTTGGTTAGCTCCATCAGTGAGCGATCTTCACGTCTAAACACCAACTTGCAAGCAGCAGAATCTTTGATTCCACATTTTCCCATGGCGTAATCAATAAACCTCTTATATGAAAGCATTATTGGAACACATACACCACACCTTTTGTACTCAATAAAATCCCACCCATTGTTGTTTTGCACCCTAAATAGAACCTAGCTTTTTTAACAGATGAACTCATTTTTTCAGTAGTATGAAAAATGAAGAAATTGAAATGATGAAAAAGAGAGCAAGAAAGAAGAATGGAATAAATGTGATGAACGAATTTGACTTACATCTTACTGATCTTTATAGACAAGATTGAATGGAGAAGATGAAGATGAATCACAAATTCAATGACAATAGTACAATTATTGTATGACAATCAGACCAAAGTGTGGAAAAAAACAGTAAAATCATACAAAAAAAACGTGAAAAAAGTTAAAACCACATGAAATAATAGACCCTGAAACCCTAATTTCCCAAACCCTAATATTTTCTCGACCCAACCCCGTGAACAATACAATTTTCGCGGACCTACCCCATGTTTGGCTTGTGTTTCGCGGCCTTACCCCGTGTATGGTTTTTTTTCGCGGGGTTACCCCGTGAAAATTCCCATTTTCGCGGGGATGCCCCATGAATTGGGTGGTTTTTGCGGACCCAATCCGTGTATATAGACAACCCCGCGAAAAATCAATATCCCAACCCAATTTCATGGGGTTATTGGGTTTTTTGGAAAAAAGGGAGATTTGGGGTATTTAGGTAACTGATTTTTTGGAGAATGGGTATTTTAATTAAATTCCCATTAGCTAATTAATTAAATGATAAGAATATATAATGGAAAATGAAAGAAACAATAGAAGTAAATTAAAGTGGTTCTTTGAAAGATACAAAACGTAACTTATCCCCAAACCACTCAACCACCATCGGGAAACTTTGGAGTTTTAAGTTCTTATTTATTTTCATATAAATTCCCCTCAAGTTTTAATGTTAATAGTTTTACCCAAAAAACTTAGAGTAAATTACATTCCCGATCCCTGTGGTTTGGCCATATTTTGGATATGGTCCCTAATTCGCATTAATTACACTAGGCGTCCCTGTGGTATGCATAAGCGCACGCAGAAGGTCCCTCTGTCCAACAAATTCCGTTAACCCAGTTAACTCAAGGGGTATTTTTGTCTTTCTACACCTACTTTTGTCTTTTTTCCTAATAAAAAATTAAAAAACAAATTAACAAATAATAATTAATAAAGATCCCACCTCCACCCCCTTTCTTCTTCCCTAAACACCTAACCCATGTAATTCTCCCACATTATCCTATAAACCCTTCAATTTCCTCTTCCTCTTTCGAACTCCCCCATCGTTATTCGGCTCACCCTCTGCAACTAACTTATCGAGGGAGTTTAAGATGAGCTTGTTTTCCGCCATCTGTGAGTCTGTAACGTCGTTTTCGGAAGATGAGTTGCGAGGGCGGTGACGGCGAGTATGGCGGTGAGAGAGTGTAGAGCTCCGACTAACAAACCATTCCCTGCCTCCGCCTCCTATCCTCCTCCCACCGTCACCGGCGGCCCTTACTCTTACCCTCCTCAACCTCTATACCACCATCCCTTCAATCTTCCACCACCTCCTTTCCACCCACAGTCCTACAACAACAGTCTCACCGAAGAAATCCCACGTGTACTTGGGGACTCAAAGACTTTGAGTATGTTGTCCTTTTACAACAATTATTTGACCGGTAAAGTTCCCCGACATCTAGGGAGATCATCACCTCTCATGCTCTTCGACTTGTCAGAGAATCAGTTGACCGGAGAATTACCACCGGAGATATGTAATGGAGGTAAGTTGGTTTACTTGTTAGCACTTGACAACATGTTTTCCGGTGTCTTGCCGGAAAGTTATGCTAAATATGGTTTATTATTATATATTGTTTGTTTGTAAAATTTGCAGATTTTTTTTTTAATTTTGGAATTGATGATGTTGTTGTTGTGTAAAATTGATGGATGATTTCGAAACGGAAAGTGGGTAGTGGGGTGAAAAAGGAGTTCGTTGATTTTCAGTGTAGAAGGAGAAGAAGAAAGGGGGTGGGGTGGGGGTGAGGGGGAGGGGGTGGGGTCTTTATTAATTATTATTTGTTATTTTTTTAAATTTTTTATTAGGAAAAAAACAAAAGTAGGTGTAGAAAGACAAAAATACCCCTTGAGTTAACTGGATTAACGGAATTCTTTAGACGGAGGGACCTTCTGCGTGCGCTTATGCATACCACAGGGACGCCTAGTGTAATTAATGTGAATTAGGAACCATATCCAAAATATGGCCAAACCACATGGACCGGGAATGTAATTTATGATTTCTCATTTAAGTACTTAAAAAAGTTACACTTTACTCAAAAAAAAAATATGGTTTCACTGACAGCCACACCGCTGCATGTAGATCTACCCATGAGATGCTCTATATGAAATAAGGTTGTTAAGCCAAAAAACTTGAGTATCTGAAAGTTGTGCATTAGTGAGCGTGAAAGTTGTGAACTCGAGGTTGAATGGTGCAAATCCTAGTATTTGATAGTATCTTAAGGGGGCATTTGGTTTGATGAAATGATTTAGAGGAATTTGGATTTCGTGGAAGGATTTGAAATTGCAAGGATTTGGACTTGGAATAATTTGGAATATTTAGTGTGTTTAGTGTAACATCCTAAAAATTCAGGTAATTTTAAAAATTGAAATTTCGGAAATATAACATTTGTATTTGGAGCTAACCACCCAAAAAGGGTAAAAGTGTACGCGTTTACAAAGCCTGTAAGATGCATGGGAAATCGACAACAAACTAATCTAAACCATTCTATCTAGATTACATAGGTTGTCAACCCAATTCCAAAAATTAATAAATTGTTTTAAACGCCAAGACTCCAAATTATCTATCATCCAAAAATGCCCTCAAGAGACCACGCTCTTCACTCAACCCCTTGACAGTCTGCCGCTAAGGGAACCTGTTATACACATCATTTAAGAAAAAATGTTAGGCTTAATTGCTTAAAGCCTAGTGAGAACATACATTTTATATGAAAGCTAGTAAGAAGAATTAAATGCAACATAAGTAAACCGTTTCCACCAACCGTCTTTGTAAATAATTTGATAACCACATAATGACCATGCGGTCCACATTACATCTTGCGATGACGGGAAAACCCAATTTCCAAGGATTAGGGCGAAGCACAAAGTAAGCCACTTTCCAAGTTATTGAGCTCACCATACTAGGATCAAGACCACGAACACGCCGACTCGTACTTAGATGTGGGGGAGAGCACCCAATGATCCGTAGTCATGCTCATTCGCTAGGATTTACATTTACGACCCACGACTAATATTTGGTCCCACATAACCGTACCAAGTTGCCACCCTAGGGCCCATTGTCTCGACTAGCTACATACGAGAGTTATCCCCAAATAATAAGTCGACTTTATACCTATGGATCCACTAGTAATAGTCTAGATTTGTCACAATATCACTTGTGAGTTGTGACCAACTATAATCAAACATATAGTTCATAACACCATTTATTTCTCAAATCATATTTTCATGGTTAACTGCTGATAAGAAATACAAAATCCAAACATGAATCATAAGGCCATCTTCTCATTTCCAAATATTTTTCCTTACCAAGTAAACCTTTCAAGTATAAAAACCATTTTAATGAAATATGGATTTCCTCAAGATTAAACCATTTATTCCCTTTTTACAAAATAACTCTTTCACCCAAATACCCATAATATGCTTAAAACATAATCATGGCTAAAATGCCATAGGTTGAACATTTACCCATCAAAATATGAAAACATCCATATTTATAGTTCCAAGACATGGAATACTTCTTTATTTTACAAAGTGGTAAGAACCCTAAAAATCTCCAAAATACCAAGTTAGGTCAAAATCCTACCAACAATGAAAAATTAAACAAGGAGATATTTAGAAGTCCAAAAATGCATTTTGATATGTATAAAGTTTAATAAAAGGAAGTATGAACTCACAATGGGTTTATTCTAAACCCTAGAAATTTTCCTTGATGAAGAGATCATGAACTTGAGAGCTTGAAGTCTCCACACCAAACAATTGATAACCTAGAATGAGTAATAAATGATCTTAAGCTTCCATTAAAGAGAAATGAATTAAGAGAGAGGATGAAACTCACCTAGGTTCTTAGAAAATCGCCCAACACAAACATAAATGTGGAATAAATGAGCTAAGGGTTGGATGGGGTCTGTTTTAAGCCCTGCACCTCGCTCGCGACTTTGCCCGCGAGAGTGACAATTGTCATAATCGCGGGGCACTATTGCCCGCGTCTAACCACCCGCGGTACAATCTCAGCGATAGTGCTCTGCGATAGTGACACTTATCACTATCGCGCCATTTGTTCCGCGACCTCAAACCCTCTCCAGCGATTACGCCGTGGCGATAATGACACCGTCACTATCGCGTGGCACTGTCGTGTGAACCCTTCGGGCTTCCGAAAATTTGATTTCTGAGCATCGGCACATACTAGGTTAATGCCTAAAGTTGAAGATACTCATACAAAGGGTTTCATAACAAAAAGGAGGGAAGTATGGGGAAGAAAGTAAAGGAAATAACATACCGAAAATACGGGTGTTACATTTAGTTTGTAGGATTTGGAATGGAGATTTCATTCTTTAAAAATAATTAAATTACTTTTTTATTAACTGATTATTACAAAACAAATATTTTTAACATATTTTAAAACATTAATACATACAAATTCTATGAAATCCCTTGAAACGCCAACCACCCTGTGAGATTTCAAAATCCTATGTTTGTGGGATTTCAAATTCAGAAAAACCTTTTGAAACAAACATGGGATTGGGATTGGAATGGAATTGAATTCTAAATCCCTCCAAATTCAATCCAATTTTGCAAACTAAACGATGAAAGACAACGAAACACAATTTAGTACGGTAGTTACCAGATGGTATTATATGAAAAGTACGCGATGAAATACTATTGCATCTGATATCTTACAATTAAATCTATTGAAATCCTATTTAGTTTCGATTCAATTCATACTCTTCAAAATAATTTTACATCATTGTTTTTACCCAAACACATTAATTCAATATCGTAGGAGAAACGACTAATGACGACAAACACAATTTAGTAAGACGGTTATTGAAAGGTTTATAGGGTTAATACAATTGAAACATGATGAAATGCGATTACATATGATAACGTGCAATAAAACCTGATGAAGTTCGATTTAGTACTGTGTGATTCATATTCTTCCTGTCGAAAACAATCCTTATAATACGAACAACTTTAAATGGTTGTCGACCATCTAACGAGTTAGAAACCATCAATACGAGATCAGACTTTAACTTATTGTTCTCCAACTCTTCAAACAAAACGTGGTAGGGTAGCAAGTACGTTACATCATCATTTATCATGATCAATTCTCTCGGCATTCTTGAAAATCCATTTATCACGATCATGTCCACAAACACCACTCTACAAAACAAATATGTCAACCTTAAAATCTGAGTCAAACAAAATAATGTCAAATCACTATCGCATACCATTGTTGTATAATATTGGAAGATTGTTGCATAGTTTCACAAACTATCGAAAAATATTGCACAATATCGTGATCAGGGGTGGACTTATGTATGTTCGAGTGGGCTCCAGTATACCTCCTCAACTTATTTTCGCAAGTAGGATAAAGGTGCACCCGCTAAACTTTTTTTTTTGTAAGGGTGTTCTAGGCTATGCCTAGACTAATCCATTGGCAAATTATGACTGTAAGACATCAGCCCTGGTTAAACCTCAAAGTGGCCACAATTGTTGTGTACGCCTAGATTCGAACCTTGGGCAAATGGGATATTCTACCACATCCCCCAGGGCATTAACCAGTATGCCACAACCCTTGTGGTTTGCACCCGCTAAACTTTGAGGGAGTGTTCCGCGTTATTAGAAAAATATAAGGAACATCAACCAAAAAATCGAAAAAAAAAACACACCTCTAAATCAACCAAAAAGCCAAAAAAGTACATAAAAATCAACCCCCCCCCACACACACGAAAAAGTCCCTCGATATCAACCAAAAAACTTAAAAATCCTTCAAAATGAACTAAAAAACTTAAAATCTCTCATACTTTAACATATGAAGTCAAAGAATGTCATACACACAATCGTGTCCTTTATCATGTCGATCTCATAACTATTGGAAATTGTCGCGGGGGAGGGGAAGTTTGGTGATCGGTGTAAGTTGTGAAGACGACAGTAGTAGCATGGTGGTTGGTAGGGTAGGGTGAGGGGGCAGGGGGTCGGGGTAGGGTGGTAGCTGTGACGAGGACAATAGTGGCATGGTGATCGTGGGGGTGGGGATGGGTGGGTTAAAGGTTGGGTGGCAGGTGGCGTGGTGGTTGTGGTGACGACAGTAGTGGCATGGTGGTCGGTGGAGGTGGGCGGGGGTGGGTGGCTATGTGGTAACTATGATGACGACAGAGGTGACATGGTGGTCAGGTGGCCGGGAGGAGTGGGCATAGGGTAGGGGTGGCAATGGGTCAGGTTGGGTTCAGGTTCAGGTTCAACCCATTTATTAATTGGGTTGAAAATCTCAACCCAACCCAACCTGTTTAGTTAAATGAGTTTAGATTTTCAATCCAACCCAACCTGTTACTTAAATGGGTTGGCAGCGAGTTGACCTGTCTATGATTATCTCAACCCAACCTGTTAAATAAATGATTTGAACCTGGGTTAACCCATTTAATTTTAAATAAAATAAAAAGAATTAAACTACTTCATTTCATGACAAATACACAACCACATAATTCAAATAAATTGTTCAAAGTTTCAATAAAGCACAACCATAAAGTCAAATAAATTGTTCAAAGTTTCAATAAAGCACAACCATAAAGTCAAATAAATTGTTCAAAGTTTCAATAAAGCACAACCATAAAGTCAAATAAATTGTTAAAAGTTTCAATAAAACACAACCATATAGTCAAATAAATTGTTAAAAGTTTCAATAAAACACAACCACAAAATCAAATAAATTGTTCAAAGTTTCAAACGCGGAAGTCGTCGTGGAAGAATGATAGGAAATCTATGGAAGTCAAACCGTGGAAGTTGTTTGACAACGGTGGTCATGGAAGGGCGTCAAGCCGTCGATGGTCATGGAAAGGCGCCGCCGCATCGGGGCTTTGGGCGTCGGTGATCGGCAAGGGTTTTGAGGAGTCGACGAGTATTGTGAACGAAAGAGAAAGAATTTCGTTTGCTCAATGTGTCAAATAGTCAATGTGCCGCCGGATGTAATTAGGATTTATGAAGCATATTTTTTCCTATTAATTTATTAATTATTAAAAAGATATTAAATTATTAACTATATTTAAGTAATGATAATTAATTAAAAATAACATAAAATTATGTAGTATTGTAAATGGGTTGAAAACAGGTTGACAATGTGTTGAAATCAGGTCGAAAATTTCAACCCAACCCATTTACATAAATGGATTAGGCGGGTTGACCCATTTAACTTAAATGGGTTGAAAATCTCAACCCAACCTGCTAATTTATGGTTGGATCACTTTTTGCCACCCCTAGCGTAGGGTGGTTGAATAGGAGCGGGTGGGGTGTGGTTGTGTCGGTGACGGGGGTGGGTTGGGTTGGGTGGCGGTTGTGACGACAATAGTAGTGGTGTGGTGGTTAGCGACGGGAGTGTGATAGTGACGATAGTAACATGGTCGTGGTGGGGGCAGGGTTGGGCGGTATTGATTAAATTGACTACAAAAGGATGAAATTCAATTCCTTCACTTAAGCGAAGGGATGACGAATTTCTTAATTTGTGGAATTCAATGGAATTCAAAGAATTTCGTCATTTTCATCATGTGATCCAAATATAGGATTTGAAATTTGGTCAAATGAATTATCCGTTGCAATTCTTTCCAATTCCTTCAAAATCCATAAACCGAACACCCCCTTAGGGGGCAATTTGATTCGCAGAGTGAAATTTGATGGAATTGGAATTGAAGAAATTTGATTTTGAATGAATTGGAATGGATTTTGACCATGCGTTTCGTTGGTAGGAATTCAATTCATTCACTTAAGCCAATAAATGATGAATTACTTAAATTGTGGAATTCAAAGGATTACATCATTTTCATTATATGAACCAAACATATGATTTGGAATTTAGTCAAATAAATTATCCATTCCAATTTATTTAATTCCTTCAAAATCCATGAAGCAAACAACCTCTTACGCTGTGTTTGGTTTGTGGGATTAGAACGGATTTGGATTTCAAATCCATTCTAATCCTGTGTTTGGTTTGCAGGAATTGAATTTGTTGACCGGATTTGAAATCCTTTGACCTTTTTAAAATCCTTAACCTGGTGGATTTGGAATTCCTTTGCAATGGTCTAGGATTTCAAATCCAAATCCGGATGGATTTCATAAATCGATCGCTTCTAATGCCCTAAAACAAACAAATACATTCTCGGCATCGTTATTACACTTGACGATTTGAAGGAACAACAACAACAATTGGTTCGATCTCAGAATCAGAAGTAATTACATTCTCGTCATCGTCGTTGTTTGAACGAACGTTTGCCATGGCTTCTGGAATGAAATTGAAATCATTTTTCAAAACGGTGATCGGAAATCAGATGAGGAGGAAATCATAAACACGATGAATTTTGTTGATTTTTTCGATCGATTGAAGATTTATGCGAAAAGCGAAGCTCAGTACTGGTGCTTTCGTTGCGACTGAGTTAGGAACAGGAATGAAGGATTTCAATTCGAGTTAATTAACTCGATGACTCGCTGTGTTTCCTATTTGTCACTCAGTCACCTGCAAATTCAAATCGAAACGAATTCATGGATCAACTGATTCGATCTACTCATCTTCATCTACATTACACAAAATTAACACTAAATTTGTACCTGAAAGAGATCGATTTCAATCTCCTGCAACAAATTTAACATGAACTCGATTAGTTGATAGAAATTTTCAGAAATTTGAAGTTTGAGTTGAAAACTTGAAATTATTGAATACATATGTATACCCACAACTTCTTCAAATGCAACAGGAGAATTCGATTAAAAAAAAGTAATACATTCCAAATCTTACAAACCAAACACATGAAGGGATTTCAAATCACCCAAAAGCCAAATCCCTCCAAATCCAAATCCTTACTTGAAATCCAATCCATTCCCGCAAACCAAACGCGTCCAATATTGTATAAAGTTGTAAACTATCTTGTTGTTTCTCGTGTTTGCTATCGCACAATCATCATGTTTTTTTTATCGTACAATCATCGTAAAACAACATTATGGCTTATAGATATCTAAGTACAATAAGGGTCGATATCGTGATAAAAAAAAATTAAAAGAAAACATACAAATACAATCACATATGCATCCATATACTATAAATGTAGAACATCAATTCTAATAATAGCAATGTATTTATCCATAAAAGTTTCTGCATTGTTATCTCTACAAAAATGATTAATTTCATTTGGGTTTTTTCCGTCGTTATCTCAACAATTTTTTTCTTTTCATATAGAATGTATATAAACAGTAAATGACGTACTCTATCTATACTATATTATAAAGATGACATAAAAAACTCTTAATTATAACTCACTAAGCTTTATGTACTATCATTTAAAGCTATCTACTTAAAATCTCTTAAAAATAACTACTAAAGCCTAATGTATTATCTGTAAAGCTTTTAACCCTAATTAATATATTTCATCCTTATCTCCCAAAATTCTTATCTCTAATCCCTAAACCCTAAAATTATGAAATTTGAATTCTGATAAACATAATCAAAACAGGATAAACATCTCAATTTAAATATAAAAAAATTAAAATATATAAGATAATTAATGAATTTTAACAAACTACTTAATAATTTTTATATAAAAAACATTATATTATTAAGCCTAAATTAAACAAATTTATATATAAAAAAAACCATTATCACTCAATAAAAATCATCCAAAATCGTACTGTAAATCAATAAAAAACAAAAAATAAAAATAAACATTAAAATCGTGATGTATTAAGCATTATGTACTATTATTTAATGTTAATATACTTAAAATCTCTTAAAAATAACTACTAAAGCCTAATTTACTACCTGTAAAGCCTTTAACCCTAATTAATAAATTTCATCCTTATCCCCCAAAATCCTTATCTCTAATCCCTAAATCCTAAAATTATGAAATTTGAATTCTAATAAACATAATCAAAACAGGATAAACATCTCAATTTAAATATAAAAAATTTAAAATATATAAGATAATTAATGAATTTTAACAAACTACTTAATTTTTTTTATATAAAAAACATTATATTGTTAAGTCTAAATTAAACAAATTTATATATAAAAAAACCATTATCACTTAATAAAAACCATCCAAAATCGTACTGTAAATCAATAAAAAACAAAAAATAAAAATAAACATTAAAATCGTGATGTATCTCGCTGCATTGCGCGAGTACGCTTCTAGTATATTATAAAAGACATAAAAAAACTCTTAATTATAACATTTTAAACACAAAATACAACTAATTAAAGCCAATTACTTAATTTATAATTTCATAATGCCTTGGTACAACTTATCCAAGCACAGTATCTCACATCATCATCTATTTGTGGAATGAATACTCATTTATCAATATAAATATTTGTTTTTTTATATTTAATGGACGATTTGATCAATATTATCTACTATTATCAATATTTATTTTTTATTTTATGATCTGCTCTTAATATATCTATATTTATATTAGTTATAATCTCATAACTAATATATCTATACTATATTATAAAAAGATGCATTGATCTAATAAATATATTTTAATAAAAAATAAAACAGGTAGTTTATCTCATAGTGTGTATCATGTGTTTAATATGTTTATTTGCAATTAGTTATACAAATAAAAATATGAGACTTTAATAAGTTATAAATATGTTTCATTAACTTGTAATTTTGAATTTTAACTAATATATCTATACTAATTTTAATGCATATTACTTAAAATCCAAAAGTACAAATTGATTAAACATAAGTACAACTTATAAAAGCTCAATGTTTAAATTCGTGTAACTAACTGCAGATAAACACTTATTTTTATTTTCTAAAATATCTAAATTTTTTAACTATATATATAACTAACCGATAAATATAAGAAAATTCGAGATAAAACACCTTATTTTTATTTTTTATTGAAGTATGTTATCTTTTTAATTTTAAATATAAAATATCTTAAATATAGTTGTCATTTAAATTAAGCATTTTTTGACCCGTAACAAAATACTTTATTATTATTTTTTATAAAAACCATAATTAAACTAAACTAAAATATAATTTTGTTTTAAATATAGATTTCTCAAAACCGTAAAATAAAATAAAAAAAAGACTAACAAAAAGTATGAATAATGATCGAGGGTTCGAGTTCTAGATTTCAGAAACCCGCTGCATTGCGAGTGTACATTTCTAGTATTAAATAAATGAGGTGGCTATGTGGATAGAGATGCACAATTGCTTGGGCCTTTTAACTCTACTTATTAGTAAGCAACAACAAAAAAGAAGCTCGGGTTTTTTCGGGCTCAGTTTGGACCGAGCTTTGTGGTTGAAAGAGGGTCTGATCGAACTTTTTTAAAAGTATGCCTTCTCAAACCTCTCGAGCTTTTTGAAGTTTATAAAAATTAGACCTGGTAAAAAATGACACGACACGCTAACCCGACACGAACTCGACACGAAATAAACGGGTTTGGGTAATACATTTCAACCCGTTTAAGTAAACGGGTTGACACGACACGAAAATTAAACGGATAAGGTCATGGTCAAAAATTTCAATTCGAAAATGACCTGAATAACCCGTTTATATATATATATATATATATATATATATATATATATATATTAAGTTTTTTTTTATGCTTTGAATTTTTAATGTTTTAGATTTGGTTAGAACTTATAAGTTTGAACTATAAAGTTTGGATTTCTAATGCTTTATTTGAATTTTGGATTTTGTACTTTTTGTGAGTTTTCGGTTTTTAATTTTTAGTTTTATAAATGTTAAACGGGTTCGGCGGATCGGGTTAGGGTTGGGATTTTCTGACTCGTTTATTAAACAGGACGGGTTAGGGTTAGACACTCTCAACCCGTTAAACTTTGAACCCGACACAAAACTGGTCTGACACGACACGTTTGTCAGGTCTAATAAAAATATAGGTTTGATCGGGCTTTAAGGTCGAGGCAAGACATGGAATTTGGGTTTGTTTTTTTACATCTCTATGTGGGAATGTAAACGAGGGCATATGAAAAATGAGGAAATATATGTGAAGAATAAAAAAGATTTTTTCTAGGTAGCATATCTTGGATATATAGGCTCTTATTGAGCATAAGAACTCAAATTTTCCAGTTAAAATCGTTTGATAAAAACGATTTAAATTTCTATGACGAGTTAAAAAGGGTCAGGTTGACGTTCAAAAATTTTTTATTTTGTGAAAGAACTAGCAGTGTACTCGTGCAATGCATCGGGGTGAGCAATTGTAAATGGAAATAAAAAATTAATGTAATCTCTACTATATTATAAAGAGGCTTAAACGGTTCTTAAAGTAGTTCTTGAAATTAGTTATTGATACATGTAGTTACAATTTTGGTCCCTGAACTCTTTTGATAGATTCATTTTATACCTTTTAGTTTTACATTTTACATTTTACATTTTCATTATATTAACACATATAAGCATATATTAACTAAAATACGTTAAAAAAATAATTTTTAATTTTAACAAGTTACACCATTATAATCGTCTCTTCGATACCTTCGAAATGAGTCCAATATTGAATATTTTTTGATTTTTTGATTTTATTATATGTTAAAAAATACGTTTTAACATATCACATTAACATACATAATTACGTTGTATTTTGTGGATATCACATGTGATTAATTGTGGATATCACAAATGTCGATTAATTGTGGATATCACAAATTTCGATTATTTTGGGATATCACATGTCGATCAATGAAAATAGAATCATTCGATATATATGTATATATATATATATATATATATATATATATATTATTTGAAATAAAGTAAAGTAATTTATTTGAAATAAAGAAAAATATTATTGAAGACCCTCGTAGACGCAGTTATTCTAACGCGCCAACATTTATCAACTCCGAAGATTTTGGTCATAAAGAATCAGCGAGGCATAGCTCTTACTTCCAACGACACCCCCCCTCCAACTCCATATCTTGATCAAATCTCGAGTTTATTTATCCATACATCGCACACGTACAATATGTATTAGGCGATGAAATTTGTGGATTTCGAGTCATATCTACTTGTTTCGGTGGTCATGAAGATGCATGAGACACTATCCGCGTAGAGTTAATGGATGAACTGGGTATTAAAAGGAGATTACCCAATGCCCACACTCATACACCATTGGACACATCATGCACTTCCAGATGCAATGTCGTGGATTATCCCATACAAACGTAGATTATATGTGAATGAATAATATATAGAGTGTACTCGTACTCGTGAATATGTTGATTTAAATGAATAATCAAAGCTGGAATTTGTTGAAATAAAAAAATACGCAATATATTTATTATGTTTATTATCTTGATGTTAAAACTTACGTTTGATGTAAATCATGTAATGCATTTTCTCTTTTTTAAAAAAAAATAGATTAACCAATGTATAATATATGACATATAATAACATAATTAAATCAAAAAAATATTCAATATTGGGCTCATTTCGAAGGTATCGACGAGACGATTATAATGGTGTAACTTGTTAAAATCAAAAGTTATTTTTTAATGTATTTTAATTAATATATGCTTATATGTGTTAATATAATGAAAATGTAAAATATAAAATGTAAAACTAAAAGGTAATTTTTGCCAAAATACCCCCTAGGTCCGTGTTTTGGCCGCGTTTTTTCAAAAAAACGCGGACTGGTACTGTTTGGGTCCGCGTGTGGGTCAAAACGCGGGGTGGGTCCGCGTTTACACTGTTGCACGCGTGGTTGGTCCGCGTTTCAGCCCTGAAGTCCGCGTCTTGCCATATTAGACGTGATTGAATTGTCAAATTTAATATATATTTACAGTTTATACCCCTATAATTATTTAGTTAGTTTACTTTATACCTTTTACTTTTCTATTATTCATTTTATACTTTTATCATATTAACACACATAATCGTATATTAACTAAAATACGTTAAAAAAATACGTTTTAATTTTAACAAGTTACACCATTATAATCGTCTCTTCGAAACCTTCGAAATGAGCCCAATATTGAATATTTTTTGATTTAATTATTTTATTATATATCATATGTACTAACATAAAACGTATGAAACGTATGCATATATTTTTTTTTTTTACCATAAAACATAAAACGTATTATATATCATATATACTACATATTTTTGGACAAATTATTCATAATTTATGTTATTCTTCTTTTTACCATTTTACTAATAACGATATTTTTAGTCCAATGGGTAGGATATCGTTATTTTTACTAAAATATCGTTATTTTTAGTCCAATGGTAGGATATCGTTATTTTTACTAAAATATCGTTATTTTTAGTCCAATGGTAGGATATCGTTATTTTTACTAAAATATCGTTATTTTTACTAAAATATCGTTATTTTTAGTCCAATGGTAGGATATCCTTATTTTTACTAAAATATCGTTATTTCTAGTCCAATGGAAGAATATCGTTATTTTTACTAAAATATCGTTATTTTTAGTCCAATGGTAGGATATCGTTATTTTTAGTAAAAAATAACGATATCCTACCATTGGACTAAAAATAACGATATTTTAGTAAAAATAACGATATCCTACCATTGGACTAAAAAAATAACGATATTTTAGTAAAAATAACGATATCCTACCATTGGACTAGAAATAACGATATTTTAGTAAAAATAACGATATCCTACCATTGGACTAGAAATAACGATATTTTAGTAAAAATAACGATATCCTACCCATTGGACTAGAAATAACGATAATTTAGTAAAAATAACGATATTGGACTAAAAATAACGATATTTTAGTAAAAATAACGATATCCTACCATTGTACTAAAAATAACGATATTTTAGTAAAAATAACGATATCCTACCATTGGACTAGAAATAACGATATTTTAGTAAAAATAACGATATCCTACCATTGGACTAGAAATAACGATATTTTAGTAAAAATAACGATATCCTACCCATTGGACTAGAAATAACGATATTTTAGTAAAAATAACGATATCCTACCATTGGACTAGAAATAACGATATTTTAGTAAAAATAACGATATCCTACCATTGGACTAGAAATAACGATATTTTAGTAAAAATAACGATATCCTACCATTGGACTAGAAATAACGATATTTTAGTAAAAATAACGATATCCTACCCATTGGACTAGAAATAACGATATTTTAGTAAAAATAACAATATCCTACCATTGGACTAGAAATAACGATATTTTAGTAAAAATAACGATATCCTACCATTGGACTAAAAATAACGATATTTTAGTAATCATAACGATATCCTACCCATTGGACTAAAAATATCGTTATTAGTAAAATGGTAAAAAGAAGAATAACATAAACTATGAATAATTTGTCCAAAAATATGTAGTATATATGATATATAATACGTTTTATGTTTTATGGTAAAAAAAAAAATATATGCATACGTTTCATACGTTTTATGTTAGTACATATGATATATAATAAAATAATTAAATCAAAAAATATTCAATATTGGGCTCATTTCGAAGGTTTCGAAGAGACGATTATAATGGCGTAACTTGTTAAAATTAAAACGTATTTTTTTAACGTATTTTAGTTAATATACGATTATGTGTGTTAATATGATAAAAGTATAAAATGAATAATAGAAAAGTAAAAGGTATAAAGTAAACTAACTAAATAATTATAGGGGTATAAACTGTAAATATATATTAAATTTGACAATTCAATCACGTCTAATATGGCAAGACGCGGACTTCAGGGCTGAAACGCGGACATCAGGGCTGAAACGCGGACCAACCACGTGTGCAACAGTGTAAACGCGGACCCACCCCGCGTTTTGACCCACACGCGGACCCAAACAGTACCAGTCCGCGTTTTTTTGAAAAAACGCGGCCAAAACGCGGACCTAGGGGGTATTTTGGCAAAAATTACAACATTTGGGGCATTTTGGGTACTGATTTTTCAAAAAAGGGTATTTTAATTAAATTCCCTAAAGTAAATCTATCAAAAAAGTCAAGGATAAAAACTGTAACTATTAATTAAAAATAAAATAAATGAATCCATGAGAGAGAATTAAAAATCCGTTATAATTAAATGCTACATTTACCACTCTTATAATTAATTATTTAATTTACTTTATATCTTTTGTTTTTTCATTTTTCATTTTACACATTTATCATGTTAACACAAATAATCGTATATGAACAAAAATGCAATGAAAAATACGTTCATTTTTCTACAAATTATACCATAATAATCGTCTCGTCAATACCTTCAAAACGAGCCCAATATTGAATGTTTTTTAATTTAACCGTACTATTAAATATCATAAATATCTACGAATTAATTTGTTTTCTATCCATACGTTTTATTTTTTTCCACCATTAGCACATTAAAAATATATAATCGTAAAATACCTTTCATTCTTATTATAAATTATATCATTATAATTTTTTTTCGTCAATAATTGTAATATAAACTAATTATTGAATATCTTTATGGGTTTAGGGTTTAGTGTTTCATAAGTTGTGATTCTTAGGTCATGGTTGATTGTTGATGACATGTCTATAAGAAAGTAGCATTAATTGCTCGTTCTTTACTCACATTCCGCTGCATCGCGCGGGTATATGCCTAGTAGCTTATCAGAAAAAAAAAAAGAAAAAAAATATATATGGAGTAAATCATATATTTATAATTTATGTAGTATTAGTAATGATAAACGCATAACTTGAGTTTTTTCAATCATGAAGCATTAAGAAATTATATTAAAGTAATCGTTAAATGTATATTTGAATTTTAAAAACATGTATTAATCAGCGATATCTAACGAATGATAATATTTTTTCAAAATACTGAAATATAGAATAGGTAAAAATAGCAAATATAATGTTGGATAGTATTATTTTGTATCCAAACGTATATATATTAGTTAGTTTTATAGAATTCAAAAGACTTTAAAAACTTGTATACATGAAGAAAATACATGTACTATCATAATTAAATAAATATGTTAATTTGGGCAAGTAAATAACTTTTCTTCTTTTGGATAAACCCCAAATGGAAGGAAAAAAACTTGAATATGGAAAGTAGTGAAAAAGTAAAGTTTGAATTTTTTTCAAATGAGTTGTACCTTATGCATACTAAGTAGTGATTAAGAGATTTTTGAAATGTATGCATAAAATGGTAGTACCTTATGTTTTATAAGTAGTAATTAAGAGTTTTTTATTCCGTCTTTATAATATAGTATAGATAATGTTGAATATAATTACAAAAAATGTATCATCAAAATTAGAATTTTAATATTTTTAATAAAAATTTAAAAAATTGCTGTATAATTTAAAATAGGACTGTTAACATGTTAAAATTCAAAATCATTTGGTATTGTACGACCAAATTGATTGCCTTTTTATAATTAAACATATTTCTTTCCAATGGATTTTCAAGCGCGCAAATGTTTCAAATATGTCATGGGCGGAATGGTATGGGGTCAAGTGCTTGACAATTAGGCCTTTTGTCTCGTTTTGCTAGTAGCGTATCGTTGATTCAGTTGCTTTGATTTGGGGCTGTTGGTCGATTTTTTTTCTTTCTGTTTTCTCTTGTTGGCTTCTTCATTGGCTTTGGGTTTCTTAGTTGGACTTTTGTCTATTGTTTTCACTTGTTCGGTTCGTTGTTGTTTTGTGTGAACTTTGGTTGTTCCATTTTCTTTGTTGTGGGTCTTGGTTTTGTTTGGTTTTTTTTTTCTTGGATTATTTGTTTCGGGTTGATTTTGCAACTTGTAAAAGCTTTATTTTGCTTCTTTATTTTTAATAGATTGTTTGTCTTTAAAAAACAAGTGCCTAATTACCAGTATTTTCTATTGGAGATGCTCTTATAAAGACATAGTTATCCTTGTTTTGTTTAAACCTAAACTCATATCTAGACCCATTTATGCACCTCTAAGTATAACTATGAGAAGTAACTACAAAAGGGGTGGGTGTCCTCAATTGGGCCTATAAATCTTTCATTTAAAAATGCATTGTTAAGTTTGATTTCTCAAATATTTTAAGAAAAATATGTGACATAATATAATATATGTCAGGATTTCGATAAAATTATATCAAAAGGTAGAAGAAAAATGTGCATATCGCAAATAATTTATAATCCGAAATAAACTTAGCATTTTATGTGGAGAATAGATGGCAAGTGGTTGGCTAATTTCATGGGCCTATGTATATAGCGAATCACTCTCATATAAATAAGTTGTTTGAAAGTTGAAATATACAAATGAGAGTAGATTTGGACGGAGATGCATAAGGCTCGAGCTTGGTTCGTGGTCGGGCTTTGGGTGTGAAATAGACCCGATCAAGCTTTAAAGGCCGAGCTTTAACGGGTCTTTAAAAAAAGTTGGCCAATCGAACATCAAGGCCTTGCCTGGACGGCTCGACTTGAAATCAGATTTTTTTTTTGTGTGTGTGTATCTCTAATTTGTGCCTAATTTGGAGTTAGGAAGCTCGTGAACTTAACAAAATTAATTACTAAACTCTAACTTTTGAAATTAATGGTAAACGATGATGTTTAATAAAACCAAGTACAAAGTAATTGATGTATGAAGTAGTGGTTTGAGTTAAGGTTTTGATAGATTTTATTGCCAATAGGGTAAGATATATGGGTTTATGTGATGATGATATGTATAACTTTTTTTAATGGTGAAATGCTTTTTTAATTGTATATACTGTAACACCCCGACATTTTCCTTATTATATAGCCATAAACTTATACTTTTCATTCGAGTACGCGAAGAAGCTTATGGATCGGTCTATTACACATAGAAGTCGATGTCACCAAATACAAACATTATTACATACTTAAACATATTATAACTGTAACATTTTTCAAACCACTACAACTAATTTTGGAGTTAACATCGGTAATATACGAACGATGAAATACAAACATGAATCACTTCATTGATGTTAAAACCACATATTTATGAGCTCCTTCTTTCCGATCAAATCCCTTAGATATATGCACATACTTTTTAAGCCGAAGCCAAGTGAGTAATGGATTTCATGTGAAACATCATCTAAAACTTTCATGCCATGATCAAATATGAATTTATATATATTTCAATATCATATACATAACTTTGCATGTATGCTCATCATAACTAAGGTTTCATATACAATGCTCATGTTGTAACACCCCGAATTTCGTTTGGCCGTTTTGCGAAGTTGTTAAGAGAAATGGAGGTTTCTGCGTCTGTCACCCGTGCGCCCTCCTTCAGGAAAAACGCACGGGTCGTGCGCAAGGATCTGGGTGCGAGGCAGTGGAAAACGCACGGGCCGTGCGCCCTCCCCTTTGGAAAACGCACGGGTCGTGCGCTGTATTGGGGGTTCGTGCATTGCTTGGCTGAAATCTCTCATTTTGATGAGATTTTCTAAAAATCTCAGATTTATTCTCTCTCTCTCTCCTCTTTTCTCTCTTTTCTCTCTTTTCTTCTCCGATCTTCAAGGCTCGTTCGGTTGCTAGTTTTCGGTGTTTCTAGCGAGGGGTCGGTGTTTTAAGCTTCACCTCTACGTCGTGGTCATTATCTGGTTTTCCGGGTTTTATTCTGAAAACCTATCGGTGAGTTCCTACTACCATTTTACAAACTTTATACATGTCAAAACTCTTATTTGCGAAATCTGAAGTATTTCTACGGTATGATTTTATGTTCTAACCATTTTGATATAAATGAAGTTTTTGGTGAATCTCGGGGTTCCCGGTCAGATTTGACCAAAATGACGGGTTCCGACTTATTGAAGTAAAATGATGTTTTACTTGCACATTATGTGGTCGTTTGAAAAGGATGATTATGAACTCATTTTAATGGTTTTCGTTCTTACCAGAAGTTGAACTGGAAATGACATTTTGGTTATAAAATGTGTTTATACCATATATTTATTTATGGTGGGTCACATATGTTGTTGTGACGAGTCCTTACCATTACTAGTGGATCCCTAGGTTTTGGAGTAGACTGTTTTGTTGGGAGGTAATATTCCCCATTTTGTAACTATGGATCACATGTTTCCTCGGGGGCAACTTGGTACAGTTATGTGAGGCCGGATACTAGCCATGGTTCATGGTGATCCTAGTGATGGAGTATACAGTGGTTTCCCTTGGGAGCGCGATCTCACCTCGTAGCACGGACTCTGGGTTCATTGCTGAGGACTCCAAGTGTTTAGCTCATAACTCGGATTTGTGGTCTACTTTGTGTTACACCACTATCCTTGGTAAAATGGTCCTTTTATCACCGTTTAAGAGTTTTGGACCGAAGAGGCCCGGTTGTGGCGAAATGTTATCTTTACGAACTAAACCTTTATGAAAAGATTCCTTTATGATACTGATGTTTATATCTTTCGAGCTTTATAAACTGTATGTTCTCACCAGGCTTTAAAGTCTGACACTTTTTCTCAAATGATGTGTATAACAGGTTTCCATTAGCGGTGGGTGCCGGGGTTTTTGGAGAGACGAGTTTTGAGTCTCGAGGTTTTTGGAGATATTTTAGTATTGATGCTGGGCATTGTTAAGTCCCATTCTTTTGATGAAATCCTTGTATAGGGTTGTATAGTCTAAAGGACTGATCCCATTTATGGGAGTTAATGGATTTACTTTCGTCTTTCGTCAGGTTTTCCATGTTTTATTTTACTCTGATTTTTAGGGTGTTACAGGTTGGTATCAGAGCTCTAGTTTAAGCGAACTAGGCATGAATGTAAGATGTCTAGACTTAGACTGAGTTTGATAGGCATTGATTGTGAGATTGGGTAGAACTTCTAAGATGGGTTAGTCTTAGAATCGACGGAGGTTATGTTAATCAAGTGTTGTGATGATGGTAACAAGAACCCTTATGTGTTATATGTTCATAATCTCACTTAGCTAATGTGATTATGAGGATATTTTACGTGAGTGTAATTGGGTTGCTAATGTTATGACAATTGGTAGACGTAACGGTACGTTTCTTTCGTGCGTATTTCAGTTAAACTCTTCCTACCCTTTCTCATGCTTGTGTTTGTCTGCTCTACCTTAGTGTGTTGACCGTTAGAGTAGTGCGAAGGTTTCTAAGCGAGTAAGCTAAGGAATGATTGTTGTTTATAGCAATGTCTCTTCGGGATAATAGTAAGTGCGTAGAACGCATTAAGTTAATCATCTTGAGCCAGATTCGTTGGTGGAATTGGAGCTGTATCTTGTTATATCGATTCTATTTCGAGGAGATTTGTAAGTTAATAAATGGGATGGTTGCCCTATGATGCCTAAGGCATCCGGTTGATTATAGAACGTCGGAATATTGGGAAGCGTAGTATTAAGATGTGAGTGCCGACCGAATTCATGCATTTAGTTTATTTCTAAAATAAGGTTGCCTAAATTGCTTTTCATGAGCGTCAACCATGAAGTAAATTACATTATAACGTTTTGGCAAGACATTTAGCACTCATCATATTTTAAACTATGTGCATAAGCATGCTTAAATTGGTTTTGTTGCACCTGATTTTAAATTATTATCAAAACTCTCTTTATTCAAGTCTAGTGTTTAAATGCTATTTTTGGATGTCGAAATATTTGTGTTTTAACGCTTGTTGAGTTAATGGGCAAATAGTTGTGGAATTTTGACCTAGACATTGGAGCTCTTCCACGTATGTCAATGGTTTAAAGGAAAAGTTATTCCCATACTTTTGAGTCGGAGTTCTTGGAAAATTTGGTTTGTGTGAGTCTTGTTGAATTGCATGGAGTATTGTTTTACGAATTCTTTTAACGCGTGCGTATATTTTGAGATGCGTAAGTTAATTTTAAATTGTGTGCAATTTATGAGTTCTTTGTGAATCGTGTCTCATCAAAAAAAAAAAAATCACTTCAAAATAGTCACCTTACCCTGTGTTGCAAAATGGAAATTTGGACACCACTTGATTTTTTTTAGCGTTAATGAGTTTTATAAAATCCAGTTGGATTATGGTATCTCATCTTACGACTTTTGCGGTGCGTAAATAATTTTGAGAGGCATGTGCGTGTGCATCATTGTGTGTGTTAATTTCGGAGTCTTATTATCAAGTGTCATCTGTCGTGTGCTATGTGCATTGGATTTAAGTATAACGTTGGTGTGAATGATTGCATAAACGATTTATATTTTTTTTTAAACAGGACTTTCATTCTGATCGTATTCCATCATTAACTCTTAGTGTTAAAATTTCCGCAAAGCCTTTAGCGAGTTAGCGGTATTTTGTCGTTGTAGTTTTTATTTTGGTCAAATATATTTATCTTTACAACGTTAAGCTTTAAACTCGATTCGAAATCTTATTTGCATCCCCGTTATTTTACCGCCTTGGGGAATGATTTGTTGCATATGGGGTGAGTTGAAAATTCTTTTGTTGCAACGTCACTTGGTTATAGAGAAGGAATTTTAAAGGTAAAATTGTGATTTTTCCCTTTTTGGAGTTGTACGAACAATTGTTGCACATGTTGAAGTGCAAGAACCTATTTTCACGTTTATGGTATAAACTATTGGGTATGTTTTACTCGGTATTTCTCAAGGTGCGAGTATTTTGTTAAGTTTTCGTATTCGGTAACTTGGATTGTTTTAACATCATAAATTGCTCATGTCGAGCTTGAATATTTCAAACAAGTAAATAGTGTAATTTACATATTCTGGGTGATTTTGTACACGTAAGATCTACGTTATGATTTATGCATCCTTGATGATTTTGTGCATCTTAGTATAATTGCATTCATAAACTTTTGGAAAATCTTTTGTCTCAATACGTGTTGAGTTTTGAGAAATCATGTACTAGTGGTGTGTGTTTTCATAAACATTGTTTAAAGACATTTCATTATTTGGGGAAACGTTAAATGTCGGTTAAATATGTTTTAAGGTTTACGAGACTTTCATTGGAAATTTACGTAAAGTGTCGGGCCTTTGGCTCGGGTTTTGACTGAATGAGTCGTGTGGACATTTGTCCGGATTTATAACCGCAATGAAGGATTTTAGTATGATGGAGTTTAATTGTGTTTTTGGTGAGTTAAAAAAAAATTGATTTGTGAAAACGGTGTGCATGCCAAAATGTTTATTTTAAAAATGTTTGTGTTTTACAATAAATTGTTAACTGCTGATAAGTTTTTGTTATTTTTGAAATGTTTAGTTTTATGAACATGTTGAGACACCCATTTTGGGATCTTTGGTTATTTTGGTAAATAAATCATGTTGAAGTGTTTCTTTGATGATTTTACATATATAATTGGAGTTCAGTTGACGTAAGTGTCATTTGGTGTATTTGATCTTATAAATCTTTTTCAGAAAATGCATATTATTGTGTTATGAGGCCTTTTGAAAACATAAGGGTATGAGTTCATTTGGAAAACGGTTTGTTTCAACCAAAGATGAGATTTGAGTTAATCATACTTTTGGTCGTGTTTGCATAATAGTTGGTCAAACGTGTTTCAATATTTATTTCGGCTTTCATTTGGGTATTTACGTAAACTGTTGGGTCGTTGACTCAGTTTTGACTAAATGGAGTCTTGAGGACATTTGTACGGTTTAAAAACAGTTGTGGAATTTTGGAGTATGATGGCGATTATTCTATGCCATTAGGAGTCACATGTTTTGGGAGCTTTGGTTTTTTTTTCTCATTTGGAGTCGTGTAGCGTTGTAGACTGTAAAGCTGTAGATCCTTAGACAGTCTGTCTGTTTTGTAAAGCCTGAGGTTTTGGGTTACACTTAGTGACCGCTCGGGTTTACTAGCGAGTAGACAATAGGTGGCACGAGCCATTGAGTTGGAACTCGTCTAGATTGGGTAGACACCCGTGTCCGTAAGCCCTTGAGATGGAACTCGACGGAGTATGGCTAGAGGCGACAAACGATTTGAAGTTGTGATGTCTGGTATGACATGGGAACTAAGATCGGGATACATGGTGAAATCCAATAACATCACGGGTGGCCCCATTCATTTGTTCTCGCCACCCAAGATGGAAACGTTTAGAGGTCATGTGAGGAAGTTGTATGGGCGGCCTACTTGCGTGTCCTTCTATTCTTTTGTGTACGGGTCTATCCGTCATAGACCCGGGGTATTTTAAACACTAATGTCATATTTTTAGCAGCTTTGGTTATGTGGAGTCGACGGTAAATGATGGCTTTAATATTGGGTTTTCCCTACGTATATTAAGGTTTGAATGAAATGTGTTATTCGTGCATGTTGATATTTAGTTTTCTTTTGTTTTTGGTCGTGTGAGTATTGGGCCTAGTGTCCATGTTTTCGGACGTACGATTTGGATAGTGTTACTAATATTTCATACTTCGAGCTATACAAATTGTGTCAATTTATAAAACGTATTTGCAATGAAGTATCCGTCTTTGAAAGTGCATGATTTTGAAAAGGAGTTGTTTCTATGTTTTAAGGTTCATCATTTGAAAGGTTCTGATTTAAAGAGAAGTTCATCAATTTAAATGCTTTTACTTATGTAAAACTCTTGAGCTCTCTAGGCGTTAAGCTTAAACTTTTATTTATTTATTTATCTTCGTGTGCATCATTTCCTGTTGGGAGTTCGGTTCTAGCAATGCTTTGAGGAGTCGGGCCTTAGCCTTGAGCTAGAGTAAGTGGTTGATGAAGTCTTCCACAGGTTGGAGATAGTGGCTACGCATAAGTTTCTGTAGCGCCTGTCCCTTATAGTCTGAATGTGTAGATTGGTGGTATGTTTAGAGGTAAATCTTTATAAAGTAGTTGTAGACGAAGTATTTAGGGATGTATTAAGAAATTCGAATAAGGGCTATTTCCATATTTGGAGTCGGATTGGAGTTGAGTGATAACAGAATCTATGTTAACCGCTTACCGGAAAGACGCATTAGTACGCCTTGTAAGAATACCTTTATCAATATTAGGAATGGATCAATGAAATCTGAGAGTTTTGGGAAGATTAGCGTCGACCGTTGGCTTTGAGTTCGGAACCGTGCAGTTTGAAAGAAAATTTGTAAGTGGAAAGTTAAGGTCGCTAATTTCATGGAGGTAGTAATTGTCACCTAAGGTTGGGAGGCAACCGTAACCTTGGGAGTAAAGGTTACCTAGAAGTGTCGAGTGTTCGCTCGGTTTGGAGTAATTGGTATCCAAGAAGGGTAGCTAGTATGGATGTCGGTATTAGGATCTCGTTAATGTTTCTGGTATCTAGGTTTGAGGCGATATTCTCTGCGATCAGTATTCCATTGAGAAGATTAGATTTCGAGGACGAAATCATTCTAAGGTTGGGAGAATTGTAACACCCCGAATTTCGTTTGGCCGTTTTGCAAAGTTGTTAAGGGAAATGGAGGTTTCTGCGTCTGTCACCCGTGCGCCCTCCTTCAGGAAAAACGTACGGGTCGTGCGCAAGGATCTGGGTGCGAGGCAGTGGAAAACGCACGGTCCGTGCGACCTCCCCTTTGGAAAACGCACGAGTCGTGCGCTGTATTGGGGTTCGTGCATTGCTTGGCTGAAAGATCTCATTTTGTTGAGATTTTCTAAAAATCTCATATTTATTCTCTCTCTCTCTCTCTCCTCTTTTCTCTCTTTTCTCTCTTTTCTTCTCCGATCTTCAAGGCTCGTTCGGTTGCTAGTTTTCGGTGTTTCTAGCGAGGGGTCGGTGTTTTAAGCTTCACCTCTACGTCGTGGTCATTATCTGGTTTTCCGGGTTTTATTCTGAAAACCTATCGGTGAGTTCCTACTACCATTTTACAAACTTTATACATGTCAAAACTCTTATTTGCGAAATCTGAAGTATTTCTACGGTATGATTTTATGTTCTAAACATTTTGATATAAATGAAGTTTTTGGTGAATCTCGGGGTTCCCGGTCAGATTTGACCAAAATGACGGGTTCCGCCTTATTGAAGTAAAATGATGTTTTACTTGCACATTATGTGGTCGTTTGAAAAGGATGATTATGAACTCATTTTAATGGTTTTCGTTCTTACCAGAAGTTGAACTGGAAATGACATTTTGGTTATAAAATGTGTTTATACCATATATTTATTTATGGTTGGTCACATATGTTGTTGTGACGAGTCCTTACCATTACTAGTGGATCCCTAGGTTTTGGAGTAGACTGTTTTGTTGGGAGGTAATATTCCCCATTTTGTAACTATGGATCACATGTTTCCTCGAGGGCAACTTGGTACGGTTATGTGAGGTCGGATACTAGCCATGGTTCATGGTGATTCTAGTGAAGGAGTATACATTGGTTTCCCTTGGGAGCGCGATCTCACCTCGTAGCACGGACTCTGGGTTCATTGCTGAGGACTCCAAGTGTTTAGCTCATAACTCGGATTTGTGGTCTACTTTGTGTTACACCACTATCCTTGGTAAAATGGTCATTTTATCACCGTTTAAGAGTTTTGGACCGAAGAGGCCCGGTTGTGGCGAAATGTTATCTTTACGAACTAAACCTTTATGAAAAGATTCTTTTATGATACTGATGTTTATATCTTTCGAGCTTTATAAAATGTATGTTCTCACCAGGCTTTAAAGTCTGACACTTTTTCTCAAATGATGTGTATAACAGGTTTTCATTAGCGGTGGGTGCCGGGGTTTTTGGAGAGACGAGTTTTGAGTCTCGAGGTTTTTGGAGATATTTTAGTATTGATGTTGGGCATTGTTAAGTCCCATTCTTTTGATGAAATCCTTGTATAGGGTTGTATAGTCTAAAGGACTGATCCCATTTATGGGAGTTAATGGATTTACTTTCATCTTTCGTCAGGTTTTCTATGTTTTATTTTACTCTGATTTTTAGGGTTTTACACATGTTCATAAGACTTCACCACTAAGGTTATTGTCACACTAAGGGGCTGTTTACTAGCCGCTGACCGGACTGACTCGGTCAGCAGATCTGACTCGGTCAGGGGTCAGTGTGTTTACCAAATGCTGGATCGGACTGAAATCTGGCCGAAGTGTTGACCGAAAACTTACCCGGCCAGCATCAAATTTATGCTTACCCCGGTCAGATTTGTTATTTCCATGGAGGCCCTTTCAATGATTAGGTTTCAAACACGCTTATTTCAGCCGCCCTCATCGCTTCTCCTCCGGTCACCGGCCCGCTTTCCTCCAGCCACCGGTTCGCTCTCCTCCAGCCACCGATCGGTCTCTCTGCTCCCTTCTCCACAACTCCGATTTTCTCTACGTAGTTCTCCTCCCTCCTCTAAAGTTCCGATCTGCAGATGTGGAATTGATTGAAAACTGTGAAATCGATCCACATTTCTCCTCCCTCCTCTCTACTCGGTAAGATTTCGAAACCCTTTTGGATTTTGTCACAAATAAACCTATCCACAGTTTCCCTCTTTGAGGTAGTACTTTGCTCATCGATTTTGATTTCGTTATTGTTTTTTATTTTGTTAATTGTTGTGATTTCTTCTCCATTTAGTTTGTTAAGAAAGAAAACCAACAAAGGGTCACCGTTTTTTCTCAGCAAAACCTACAAGGGTCACCGTTTTCTTCTCGATTTTGTCACACAACAACTAGTAGCACATCCCCTTTCTCTGTTTTTCTTTTCGATTTTATTTAAACTGGTCATGGATTTTCTGTTTTGATTTCGTTTTTTAGGTCATGGATTCTGCTATTTCTTTCATGTGTTTGTGTGTTTGTTTATATGCTTTTGTTTGTGTTTTTTAAAACCCATTTTCAATCAACTATTTGTTGGCTAGAATTGAATCAACTAGAGATATAGGATCAAAGGGTCAAAATGGTCATTTTTTTGTCGGTAAGCACTTACCCGGAAAGAGTTGGTAAACACTCCTACCCGGACAGCTCTTACTCTGGACAGTACCCTTACCCGGGCAGCACTTACCCGAAAAGAGTTGGTAAACAACCCCTAAGTAACTCATATTTGCGAAAACATCACCAAATATCATCTACATGCCATGCAATGCATTGAAATTCATATATATATTTGACATGAAATCATTTTATAAACAACATGTTTACCCACACATATCTAAATATACATATTGTGCATATGCTCATGAAAAATATTTAGGAAAGATCCATATACTCGCAATGGTCTTGAGGTTTAGGGGCTCATTTCCAATTTGATCACCAACGATGCATTCCTTACGACATGGGTTTCGAAAACGATTTCGGAATCACAATCGGCTTACAAACATGCACTAATTGCCATCACAAAGCTTCTACCCTAAAATCTCTCTCGTAAAGCTTTAATGGAGTTAAAAAGAAAGAAAATCATGGTTTTCTTTCTATAGAAGCATAAGAAATGAGGAGATAGAAAGAGATTTGCAGAGTATTTTAGGGAAATGAGAGGGATCATCATGAGATATGATACATGTGCCCTTCATGTGGATTTCAATTGACACATGTTAACACTTGGATCTCCACCACCATCAACACCAATCACAATTTGACAATTCTTGGCTCCACCAATCATCTCTTACCAAAAATATTATCATTTTCTAGTTAATTTTCCAACCTCTAATTCCTTTAAACATTGACATCTTTTTGTAGAAGCTGTATTTTTCAAATCGGATTCCACCAAATTATACGTCCCATTTTTCTCTTCGTTGTGATATAAATTTCATGAGATTATGACGCATACCCATTTCATTATACTTTCACCGATACTGATTTTCTTATGATACTTCTCACTAAAATACCCTTTTTTTTATATATGATCCACATATCTATGTACTACAAATTATATTGGATACAAATCCGTATGACTACTTTAAACTTATTAGAATAATAATATACTTTTTTTCGGCTAGCCCCCAAAACCGGACTGTTACATATACACATGATGTATGCATGATATGGTAATTTATGTGGTGTAATGAAGCAAATTGGTATATATATCTTTGATTTATATATAATACTTATATATGACAAATGCAATCAATAAACTCACATATTCTTCTCACCTTTGGTGAGAATTGAGCCCGTTACCTCCTGGAAGGCCGAAGGCCCAGATACCGCCAGACCAAAGACACTTTGGTCAAATTGGTATATTGAATGCCATTTTTTGTATGTTATAAACGTGAAAAGTGTTTTTAACGAAAAACTATGTGCGTACTAAATTTATTAGCTTATTACTAGTATGTATCTTAGTAAACAAACAATGTTGACAATAACAAAAGAAAGATGGTCTTGTTAGACTAAGTAGAAGATGTTATATTTTTTGCACAACTTTAATACGATGGTAGATCTATGTGTTCTTCTTCTTACCTATATTATTAACTAAGAATTAAAAAAATCAAACATAATATCGAGTCAAAATAAATATTTATCTGAGAGTAACAAAAAAACAAGGCTCTATACGCATTCTTAATCGATAGACGGTAGAAAAGTTTCATTTTTTAGAAGTTTTTCCGGGTTTTTAAAAACGAAAACAAAAAATGATTCCTCTAAATAACAAACTCCTGGACCAAATGTCGGAAATCAAACATGCCACTACAACATTTCATCACCATAACAACCTCTCGAAAGGCCGCAACGCTGCACGGAACTGTCAATCCGTTCTTTTGCTCGTATCCAAACTCTTCATAGGCCTTCGCTAACAAAATCTTGAAAAGCGGATGAGATAAGCAACTTGTTGAAACCACAAACCGTCTTCTTTCATCACCTACATAAACTGCCAAAAACCCTCTCGGGGTGGTGGCAATGGCAGACAAATTCTCTTCAACATCAAACCTTAACAATCTTTCTTCTTTAACATACAACACCTCACAATTGAGGTATATGCTTCTATACGCCACTTCCTTGGCCAATTTCTTAAATAAACAGATCTTTTTTCGAAGCATTTTTAAACCGACAGAAACTTGATAATATTTTGACGTCATGGATCCAAAACGTTTTGACATCCTCAGAGGTCATGTGAGCTATATATATGTGTATGTATAGTTGATTTGGTTGACAACAAATCATTGGATTGATGCAATAATTGATTGGTTAAGATGTATTTGTCACTTAGATGGCATTAATTATAAATTATGATTAAACTTCAAATCTTTTTGCTGTCAAATTATGTGTTCATCTTAATATATTTTGTTGTTAGTGTGAACCACAAATTAAAAATAGCTATTAAAATATTTTAATATAAGTTTATTTTATTATCAAGGGCTAAATTCAATTTCATGCCTCTATTTTCCTCCTAAAATAATCTTTTTTGAGGGGAATAATAATTATTTTTTTAAATAGTTTTTTAAATTATTTTCTGTATTATATAGTGTTATTTAGTTCATAGACGAGTTAAGCATGTTTTATAAAGGAAAAAAAATGCAATATACAACGATTCTTTTATTTAATTTTCTTATATACTTTATAACGGAAGACAAAAATTCAATTTACCAAAATCTTTAATTTAAGACATGTTGTTATTATATAAACTATTAACTGATTTATTTATTTTTGGTTGATTTATCGTCTAAGTTGATTTGGAATGCAATGAGGCGTCGGCATGTATTTTATATATTATGTCTGATTTATCATTTGAATAAAGTTTTGATAGTTTTTAACGTATATAAAAGTTTCGTCGGTTAGATAAGATCGTTTTCAATATCAAAAATCAAATATTGTCTTAATTATTTTTAACTTTAAAATTACAATAATTGTTTAGAATGCTAAAAAAAATAATAACTATATATAATTTATATATAACTATATACAATTACATAAAAGAGAGCACTTTGAAATAGGGAAAATTAAATATACTAAATTTATATCTAGAAAGCATTAATATATGTTTACATGTACACCATACTTTAATTTTAGTGATATTTTATTTAACTAAACACCAAAAATATAAAGTAATGATATTGTTGTAGCATATGATTAAAGAATTTTTTTTATGTAATTATTCT
The DNA here is from genome assembly GCA_023525745.1 of Arctium lappa. Taxonomy (NCBI): domain Eukaryota; kingdom Viridiplantae; phylum Streptophyta; class Magnoliopsida; order Asterales; family Asteraceae; genus Arctium; species Arctium lappa. Next base: position 54,910,998 of record CM042060.1, on the reverse strand, counting down.
ATATTTTTAGGCCTAATTATTTACAATAATACAAAAAAGTAATTCATTATCATTTCTAAAAGATTATTTTATATTCCAGAAAATACTAAACATTTTATTTCTGAATTTGAATTCATTGCGATCCATAGACTTTTTTTCATTCACAGTATTAAGTATATATAGGGTGAAGTTTAGAGGAAAATCATAAAAAAAATGAAGAATTAAGAAACACCATAATAACCGCTCATTTGTATGGTATGCATATGTGTACATAAGTAATATGTCTGATATATACATGTGTATAAAAATCAGGGAACATCTTTAGTTCCTTGTGTAGGCTATGTTTGACAAACTAGCTGGTAGCTGATAAGCTAGCTTTTCAAAACACTACTATGAGTGGTTTTTCAATAAGCTATCTTATTATAAGCTAGTTTTTGGTCATCCAAACATGTTTTTGCCAAACAATATTCATCCAATATCATTGTTTCATGTTTATTTATCGGAAAATATTAAACGTTTTAATTTAAAGTTGTAATGCTTGTATTGAATTGTGGTTTGTTTGTAATTATTTAGCATTTTATATGAATGTGTAGATTGAGATAATAATTATATTGTTGACTTTTTTTTATTAAAAATATGTTTTTTTTAATTTCTTGTAGGTATACCTACGGGTTCATAGGTACATGTACAATATGATGAACTTGAGCATCCAATTTTATTTTATTTTATTTTTTATACTTTTATACTTACATCTGTTATACTTAGTGAGTTGAATAAGTATACACACAATGTATCAAATGTTGAGTATAGTTATTTGAATAATTGGTAAGGTAGCATTTGGTACGCAGACATGATTTTACATGACTGAGTTGGACAAAATTGTACAAGACTGGACATGACAAGGGGAAGAATTAGACATAACAAGACTTGACAGGACGGGTTGTTTGTTTGGTGTTTGGTACAATTAGAGTTGGACATAACTGGATTGGAAAAATTGTCTTTAAAAAAGTTGTTTGATGATTTTATATACTATTTAATAACTATAAATGACACGAGTCAAGTAAGTATTTAAATAATTTCATTTATAAATATTTTAATACAATTTCCATATAGATAAATACATACATATATAATAGAACCAAATTTGAATAAATAATTTGATGGAGGTGGTTGACGGTGGTAGTCGTGATGGTGGCCGATAGTGGTGGATATGGTGGCAGAGGCGGTAGTTGTAGAGGAGGTGGTGTGGGCAATGGTTATTATGGAGGTGGTCAGCAATGGTCATCGGTGATCGTCGCCGAGGGTGATGGCAGTGGCGGCGATGTGTGTTGTGACCATTAAACGAAATACCATATTAGGATTATATCAAATGAGGGTAGATTGATAATATTTTAGTTTTGTCCCATCTTGAAAAAGTATTTTTGTCCCATTAAGTTCCACCTAGTCCCTATCCCATGTCGTGCAAAAACGTGGGACGGTGAATTTTTGTCATGTCCAATATCGTATCAAACGTGGGGCAATGAGTTTTGTTCTATCTTATCTTGTCCCATGTACCAAACGCAACCTAAGGGTACAATTTGGACAACATATGTTCCAACTAATTTGGGCTATCCTTAGAACATTTCTATAATTAAACCTTATGATGTTATATGATAGCGCAATGATCTACCGAACGTGAAGTTATATTTATTTAAAAGAAAATTGAACTTGGTTTTTTAATGAGATCTCCAAGACTAGTTACGAAAATACGTCTTTTTTTGCATATGTTTATGATATATGTGATAATTTGCGGGTTCGAGCCGGACATGAGCTAGATCCAACATATATATTTTTTTGTCTAACAGGGTCATTATAGCAAATTCAAGACTTTTTACGATCTTGTTAACTTGTCATTACATGGTCTATAAATTAATTCGGGTTGATCACGTGCTAACGGGCATAAAAAGTTATCTTAAAACATATAATTTGTAAAATTATTTTAAGCTCACATTTTTTACAACTTAAATAAAACTTCGTAAATAGCCTAAGAAAATGAATATTTTCACAAGATAACCAGGTAGCCTGACAATTTTTAGAATATGATGGAAGGCTTATTGTGTATTTCATTATGAAACAAGAGGTATTTATACAAGAGTTTTGATCCTATCAAGGCTACAATTATGCTTTATGATAGAGAGCAAAATATGGGATCGATATAAAGAATAATTACACCAATATATTAGACCAAAAATAGATTGATATGGCACCTATGATTTTGGTCTATCATGCCCCGGCAAGATTGAGCTTCCATCATGGATGCCAAGTTTGGAGCGATGAAGAAGAAAGGTTTTCCGATTGAGAGGCTTGGTGAGAGAGTCAGCAAGTTGATCGTTAGTGTGTACATGGGATACACGAAGACGGTTGTTAAAAACTTGATCACGAACGAAATGAAAATCAATGGCAATGTGTTTCATTCGAGAATGAAAGACAGGATTCTTGCTCAAATAAGTGGCACCAACATTGTCACAAAAAATCGTCGGGGCATCAGGTACGTGAAGTTGAAGTTCTTGGAGAAAATTAGTGATCCAGTTTAACTCAGCAAATGTCGATGCAAGTGCACAATACTCAGCTTCGGTAGAGGAGCGAGCAACCGTCTTCTGTTTCTTAAAACTCCAACTAATTGGAGTAACACCGAGGAACACCACATAGGCAGAAGTAGATTTGTAATCATCATCTTTGATTGCCCCAACTGGAGTCAGAAAAGGCATGAAGTTGGGCAGATGGGTTGTTGTGTAACATAATACCATGCGTACTTGTACCCTTAAGGTAACGCAACACACGTTTGACAACAGACCAGTGAGTAACCGAAGGACAATGCATGAATTGGGACAAGTTATTGACAACAAAGGAGATATCAGGTCGAGTCAAGAAAAGATATTGTAGTGAACCAAGGACTCGACGATATTGTAGCATCAGTTGCTGAACTACCATCATGAAGTTTGAGATGCTCGAAAGGCGATAGTGGCGTAGAGACGGGATTAGCCTCAAGCATGTTGTTGTTGGGGAATTACATTGAACAGATGAAGGACCAAACAACAATTTGTGACTTTTATTACAAAGGCATGAGTCATAATGAGACGAAACATAATTTAAAATAGGAAGAGAGTGTTTAACTACTACTTTTTGTTGAATGACCAGAGACGGATGACTAATACGACGATGCCAGAAATTGGAGGAGACAGCGGTTGAACTGATAAAGGCGGCAGATGAAGAAGTGTGTCGATGAGGTGATGAAGACGGACACTCATAAATATTGTCTTTATTCCGGCCTTGGACCAAGGATGCCCCTGTACTCAAATCCTTCACAAGAAAAGAATTAGGAAAAATTCTATAGAAGTATGATTTTGTTTACAAAACTGAGAGACCGAAAGAAGATTTCGTTTGATATTTGGTGCACACAAAACATTGTTAAGTTTAAATTTAGTATTAAAAGAATTAAGAGAATTAGACCCAATATGAGAAATAGGATTACCATTACCATCTCCCACCATAATATTATCATTGCCCTCGTATTCAGAGTGAACGCTCAAGTTTTGCAGATCTGAAGTGATATGATGAGATGTGCCATAATCAACAATCCAACTACCATGGTTGGATGGTTGATCAGATTGTGTAGAGGAATTGTAGTGTACTTGGGGCCATCCTTGAATCGAGCTTAGTTTAAGACGAGATCTACACATCTTAGCTATGTGTCCAACTTTGTCACATAATTGACATACAACATTTTTGAAACCTGATGAATGTGGTTTCCAAAGTGGTTGTTGATGAAACTATTGTAGGTGAATTTTGTGTTGAGACTGAGACTGATTGGAGTAGGCCTGAGATGATTGAGAAGGACGAAATGTTGGGTTATTTCCATTACCTTGAAAGAGTTTATTCCCATAATTACTGGTTGTTCCTCGATTGTTGCCACTCTTTCCTTTGTAATTGGTGCGTTGATTAAATTGGGCGGTGATAGGTGGTTCCATTTTCTTTCCCTCTTTGCGTTGTAGAAAAAGTTCATGATATGAGATTTTATCATGAAGTTCTTCAAACGTCATGGTTGTTTCTCGGGTTCGAATGGCAACCTGCAGTTCTTTGTATTCATTTCCAAGACCATTTAAGGTGTGGGCTACAACTTCATCATCACCTAAGGGATGACTAATCAGGGACATATCGTCAATGATACTCTTGATATTTTGCATATATTCAGAAACAATAATTCCATCTTTAGATACCTTCATAAGAGAGGAAAACAGATTAAACATCTGTGTGTGTGACTTGTTGGCAAAGGTGGTTTCAAATTTTGACCAAGCATCAGCCGATGTTTAACATGACGAAATTAGTGGAGCAATGTTGCCTGCAAGAGTAGCTTGAAGATCTTGTAATACTAAACGATCTTGTCGTAGCCAAATTTGCTTATCCGGGTTGCTTGATTCATTTGATTCAACCGGACAAGGTACCATCAGCATATCCCATAAGATCATATCCAAATAGAATATTGTTGAACTGAGATCTCCAGGAAGAATAGTTAACTCCCCTAAAGAGTTTGAACGGTATCAAAGTTGCAGCGTTAACGGAGACAAGAGCAACACTTTGTTGGGGAACATGGTTCCCTGTAGGTGTTGTTACAACAGGGTGTGAGGTTGGAGAACTTTCAGAATTTCCAAACATTGGATCAAAATAAAAGAGGACAAAAGATAAATGGAGGGAAAAAAAGGGAAGGAGGAAGAGGAAGGTTATTTATGCTTTGAGCACAGAGGGCTCTGATACCATGACAATTTTCATAATATGATGTAAGGCTTGTTGTGTATTTCATTATGAAACAAGAGGTATTTATACAAGAGTTTTGATCCTATCAAGGCTACAATTATGCTCTATGATAGAGAACAAAATATGGGATCAATATAAAAAATAATTACACCAATATATTAGACCAAAAATAGATTGATATGGATTGAGGTCGTTCATTAAAGAAGACTATAATGCATATGGGTGAATTAGAGAATCTCCAATGAAAGGTTCTTTTAAGCAAAAAGTGGAGTGAGTTATAAGAACTACCATTGTGGAGAGTTCTTATAAGAACCTCATCCCCTTTGAGTTCTTATTTAAGAACCTTGGTTCTTATCATGAAGTTTGTGTGAAATGACAATTTCTTTCTTTTTATTGGTGGTTACATTAAATATTTGATATTTATTTATAAGTATATAATAATTATTGATGTTGACAAATATATGGGCCCCGGAAAATGAGGTTCTTATAAGAACTAGCATTGTGAACTTTTATATGAATTTTTAATTTGATGAGTTGGAAATGATATGACATCCAAAATTGCAAAAAAAGAGGTTCTTATAAGAATCTCCATTTGAGATGCTCTTAGAGGGAGTGTCAACGAGTGAAAAAAAAGTCATTCTATATTTAGGTCAAACAGTCAAATATACGATAAAGTAGAAATTGTGAGTCCATCCAAAATTTTAATTTTAAGATTCAATTTATTATAAAAAGTATTTATTTTATACGAATAAAAACGGGGCTAGATGCGTATGTCCAATTTTTTTGCTTGTATATGTTTTCTCACTAATCTTAAGGAGCTAAAATATAAACAGGCTAAACAAGTTGGGTATTCAAAAAAATTGTCATAACGTTCAAACCAGTCGAACCAAGACTATGTTTGACAAACTATCTGATAAGCTAGCTAATAACGGATAAACTAGCTTATAGCTGATAAGCTAGCTGATAGATAAGTCACGTTTGACAAAATTTCATGATATAATTAAAACAAATATGTAGTAATATAATATGTTAATTAAAAGAATTTAAAATTTATTATTATATATATGCTATAAATTTTGAATTTGTTAAAACAAATTTTAAAAAAAATCTATATTAAATCATGATGGTAAATAACCATTACATAATACATATGATATGAATAAAAATAAATAATTTCAAAAATAATATTAATTGATAACTAATATATATATTGATTAATATTAAAAAAATAATTTTAACAATAATTTTAAATAATTAAAAATTAATATCAATGTATAATTAAAATTTAATTAATAATTTTCAATTAATATTAGTAAGAACTCATTTTTATAATTAAAATTTATTTATAATTAATAGTTAATAAATAGTAAGTAATATTAACAAAAGTATAATTGGAAAAAGTCACAAAAAAACTCCTTATAAACTACTCCAAATAGTTTATCAATAAACTAACTTATAAGCTAACTAGAAGTGTACTTGCGCAATGCCGCTAGATACATTACGATTTTAATGTTTCATTTTATTTACATTATGATTTTGTCAATTTATATTATGATTTTGGATGGTTGTAAGAGAGTGATAATAATTTTTTTTATATAAATTTGTTTAATTTAGACTTAATGATATAAAGTAATTTATTTTGGTTTAATAATATAATTTTTTTTATAAAATATTATGTTAGATTTTTTAATTATATTTTATATTATATAATTTTATATTTAAAATTTAATTTTTATTATATATTTAATTATGCTTAGAGTTATTTTAAGGGAGTTAAAGTGGAAAATGATTTTAGAGAAGTTAAAATGGTTAGAGATAATGATTGAAAATTAATGAATAGCATTAAATGTAGTACATACAACTTTTATGGCTGTTTTTTAAGTAATTAACAAGCTTTAAGACTTGTTTTTTAAAAGTTTTTTATGTCATCTTTATAATACTAGTTGTCTACCCGCACGATGCAGCACAGGTAAATAATTGCAAAAAATGCCGAGTTTACAAATCCATATATTCACAACTCGTTATAAATTTGAAAATAATGAATAACCAAAAGTGACATGACAATCATATGTAAAAATGCACTTTCGTAGATTCATAATATGATAAGACATGTGAAACATCAATCCGTAAGCATTTTCTACAAAAAAAAAACATAATTAATTTAAATAGAAACATATTGTACAAATGTTTAATAGTAATTAGTTGATTATACCTTATTTATCACGTAAAAATTCTTTATACACAACGTTAGATGTGTAGACTCCAACACGATTGAATTTTTTCACAGGCTTCACTAATACCATTTTAACCTACCTAAAATCACATTTGATATCCACAAAATACAACGTAACTATGTATATTAATGTGATATGTTAAAAGATATTATTTAACATAATTTTAACATATAATAAAATAATTAAATCAAAAAATACTCAATATTGGACTCATTTCGAAGGTATCGAAGAGACGATTATAATGGTGTAACTTGTTAAAATTAAAAATTATTTTTTTAATGTATTTTAGTTAATATATGTTTATATGTGTTAATATAATGAAAATGCAAAATATAAAATATAAAACTAAAAGGTATAAAGTAAATCCACTAAAAGAGTTCAGGGACGAAACTGTAACTATATATATTAAATATTTGTAAATCAAACAATAGCCGTTGGGTGGGAGCAGCCACTACCAAGGCACGTGATAACTGGGTCCAATAATCAAACAATAGCTTATTGAAGAATTTTAGAAAACAAAAATCCTTTTTTATATAACAAACTTATTGAAGAATTTTAGAAAACAAAAATTCTTTTTTTTACTTTAGAAAAGCTCTTGTTACTGTCCATCTTTCACTTCTTACTGTGCATGCTCTCCAGCTAACTCTGAGATAACTTTTCACCTGAAAACCCTTTACTTTCGTGATTCCAGTGTGTCAACAAACTGCCCAGGGATAAAATGACGATCTGCAATCTGAGTGCCGATGGCAAGCAATATTTTTACGAAAAAAGATTCAGAAAACATGAAATGGAGAGGGAGAGATATACCTTCCGTTGTTGACAACATGAAATTGCAGATTTTCAAGGTCTTCAATATGCACATTGCTTGATATCGAAAGCATCTGGAGAAGGAAAAACATGAAAGCAAACATGGGTTAGATTGTTTAAACAAAAGCAGATTATGAGAGAGAGATATATTCATTTATATAAGATCATTGAATTTGATTTTTGAAAATTTGAATTTTGAAGGAGAGGGGGAGTGAGAGGCGGGAATTAGGTTTGGGATGTAAAGGTAAATGGGTTGTACATTGTGCTTAGTTACTTGTCTTTAAGACATTTTAGGATTTCATGTTTTAGGTAGGAGTACATTGTGCTTAGGGACTTGTCTTTAAGACTTTGGTCTAAATGCTTATTAATGTAGTAATAGATAATAGATAATAGATAGATATAGATATAGATATAGATTTTATATTACATCTCATTAATATAGATTTAAATGTAAAATCTACATTTAAAATAGATTATGCTAATATAAAATCTATTTTATAAAATCATCCACAAAAAAAAACAAATATTTATATTAATACATTATTATTCATTCCACAAATAGATGATTATGTGAGATACTGTACCTAGAAAGGTTGTATCAAAGCATCAAGAAATTGTAAATTAAGTAATTGACTTTAATTAGTTGTAACTTGTGCTTAAAATGTTGTAATTAAGAGTTTTTATGTCGTTTTTATAATATAGTATTGATTTATGTCTATACAAACATGTACTCAAAAAATAAGCTAGCTTATAAGTAACCTTATTTTTGTCAAACGATGCCCAAGTCAAATTGGACCGCTTTTGACGGTTTGTGCGATATGGACGTCAGATCTGGTAAATAAAAATAGTCAAACCGTTCGGTTCGGTCCGATCTACAGTTTATATATATATATATATGGACCGAGACGACCGTCAAAATACACGTGTATTAATTATATTTAGTTTTCATGTTAGAGACTCAATTTTTATTACCCACTTAGGGGCTGTTCGATTCATTTTCTGTTAAGACCTGTATGGATATAGCTATCTGAGTGGATATGGTTGTCTGGATGTTAACAGATAAGTTGGTGTTCGGTTGTTGTACTGAATAAATAGTCTAAAAGTCAAAAATGACAAGTTTACCTCCAGTCTATATTAAACAATATTAAAACATTTGTTTGTTAAAAATGTTGAATATTTGGCTTTGAATGATTAAAATATATAAACGTAAGAGGTTTTTAAATAAAAACAATTTGATCTAACATTTTGATACAAATTTAATGATATAATCACAACAACATTAAAATACAATTTTATTATACCCACATTTCTTTTAGACATTTCATCAAACACCTTGAATGCACCAAATAAACCATACAAGATACCCACCACTTACACTAAATCGATGTCTCTTTGTTGTAAAAAACAATCAATCACCTCATGAATTCATCAATACATATGCCACTCACCTCAAAAGAGCGGGCAAGATGGAGCTTTCTGAATGTATTGATGCAGTAAAGATTGGCACTTTCAACTTTCAAGGAACTTGCTCCCTGTGACCCAGATTGATATTATATCGGGGCTGCCTCCATTGATAAAAATATATACTTGAGTGGAAGTCTTGGTGCATTCCAGAGGATCTATGGTGGGCATAAGAGAAATGAAAGCAGTCTGCCACATTCCACAGGATCTATGGTGGTGGTGTTCGTCACATTCTTCAACAGTTGGAAACCATGAAAATTATCGAAATGCACCCAAAGGGAGGGAGAAGGATAACTTCTAATGGCGTTGTTTTCAATCCGTGAGTCCCTTTTTTTAGTGTCTTGCAAGATGGAGAAAGGAGAGGGAAAGGGTAAAAAGGGAATAAATGGATTAATAAATGGCTGAGTTTAAAAGACTCCTTTTTTTTGGCTTACCGAATAAGCCATTGTTTTACCAATTAAGCCACAACCGAACACCCATGTTTGGCTTACCGAATAAACTAGGCTATTAAGCCCAATAAGCTGCTACCGAACAGCCCCTTAGAAAAAAGATTTCATCCAAGACATTAAGCTCTTAATTGTCAGTGTTTCTTAAATCGGTTAAATTCCAAAATACGTTAAAAATCAAAATTCAAATTGTCCTTCGACTTCTTAATGTTTGTCCGAAATTCCAACTATTGTTGGTGGACTTGTTTAAGTTTTTTCAACTTGCTCAATTTTTTTTCTAATTTTGCAACCATAGTTTTTTTTATAATGTTATATTGGTAGAAGTTTCATTTTAGAGATAGCTGCTATTTTTTTTTAGTTTATAGCTTATAATAACCCCAAGTCGTCTAAAATTGGTCACACTAGACCACATTTTTGTAGTCTGGTTTAACTGGTTTGGTCACTTGCTACTAAACTATTCGGTTTAGAAATTTTTCTAAACCGCCATTAAGGTTTGATTGTAGTTTAAGAGGTTAAACCGCTTAAACCTTACCGCATATACCCTTCGAACGAATCATATTTACATACATGTTGTGTTTGCCTATTAATCTTAACAAGTTAACCCTAACATATTTTCTTAAATAATTATTCAGGTCTGATTTTCAAACGGACCAAATGAATTAAATCCATTAGACCGTCCTATCCATAAACAACTCTATACCTACACAAAAGGTTGTCGTTTTTCATAATAATAATAAAACCCGTAAATTCCCTTGTCACATTTGAATATAGGACGATAATCAAATGAAAACCAAAAATAGGTTGAGAACCGTGAAAACCGATCTAAATCATTAATTAATTTTAATCCATGGTCATTAAAGGCAATGACAATTTTGAAATGAACTAGAAATGAAACAACTTTTATTAAAACCACATGATCAAAACTAAATTACGGCTCAGATCAGTTATCATATTTCTCAATCTTTTTTTGGTTCTCATATGATTTAACCCATTTGAATATATATGTTAGCAAATTATCGTAAAACATTTTTTTCCTGATAAAAAGTGTGCATTTTCGTTCATTTGATTTTTAAGAAGTTGAAGGTCCAATTGGTAATTAAGTCATATTACAGGTTCCAGGATAAAATTAAACAAAGATACAAGAAAGCAAAATCATATGATTTTTTTAGGGTTTTGCTCGTCATAAACCTCACCGATTTTCAACCAATTAGATATCTCTCCCTCATCATCTTCGAGTCCTCCCGATCTCCATTCTTAGGGTTTAGCCATGAGCAGATCATGTCAACCTCCAGATCTTAAAAAGTAAGTTCTCAGTTTCTTTCGGGTACAATTTATTAGGGTTTGCTCGTTTCAGTTTTCTTTTTCTTTCAAATAAGCTTCTTGTGATAATTTGTGTAATGTATTTGTTCATCCGATTATTATACCATCTTTTTTACTAAATTTTCGATTGGTTTACAGGTACATGGACAAGCAACTACAGAGTAAGTTTTCGCCTTTTTCATTTTGAATATTTACCGGATTTTGTTATTGTTGTTGCGTAAACATGTTTTCTTTCAAAAGATTTGTATATCTTACTATGAATTTGAAGGCAGTTTAGGTGTGCTTATTAATCCAGAACGTGGAATGTTGTCAGAATCGCATGATGAAATCATCTTATTGTGTTGTTTTGTTAGTTTTCTCTTTTGTTTTACGCAAGCTATTGTTTTGGTTTCTGATATTAGTTACATAATAACATGTATTGAACCTTTACAAGGACATATGAAGATGTTTTTAACCACCTGATGATGAAAATCAAGTCTATCAGTGCGTTTTCTTTATTCAAGTACAGAAATCATTAAGTAGTCTTATTGGATAGAATGGTGGCTACAACTTTTAACAACATAGGAATTTAGAAGACTGAGTAACTGAATTGAAAGATGGTTGTAGGAGGCACTTGTATAGTTGAATCAAGTTTCTGGTCAGATCCTTTTTATTAGGACACAAAATATCTTTTGTATAATGTCGCTAATCTTTTACATTGAAATCTTTGTGAGCGCCATTTGTTCGCATTGTACATAGTAATACAAAGATTAGGAAGTTTTATTAATAGAAGAAAATATGTCTGAAGGAGTGGAATCAAGAAATATGGTGAGAAAGATAAAAGTGGTTACTTGACAACACTTGACATGATATTACCAATGACATGGATTCCTTGGAATTGAGCTATTAGGTTTGTAAATTAAAGACGTTATGGAGAATTGTTCTCCTGAAGCAAGGGAAATGCAAGAAGGGCTATGTCATGGCTGTTGGTGCAATCATTTTTTACTTGAAAGAGGTACAGAGTAGCAGAAGCTATATTTATAGGCAGTGATGATTGGACAAAATACTCTATTAAATTTGTATTACAAGATGTATCCATACCCTTGGGGGAGGGTGCGAAGGTCAGGGGTTGCATTTTTTCTTGCTTGGTGATATGGTCAAATGCTTTCTGAGGTTTGAAGGATGCTGGATTGCCAAAACAAAGGGACCAACAGTCTTTTTTTTGTAGCTAGTATCGAGACGATAAAAGACAAAGTGATAAACTCATGCCAAGCCAACTAATCTAAGCAAATCATTAGAGAAGGCTAAAAAAATGATGCCACTTGAAGTTGAAAGTCCAATTAAAAATATAGTATGATTCATCATTAATGGATTCATCATCATCAAACTGCATTCTTCCAAGTCCAATCTGTGGTCAATCCCTTCTAAACTACAACTGCCAAGATTGCTTTTGCCTTTAATTATTCCTCTAATATCCTCTATGGATGTGTCATCCTGATGTTTTTGTGTCTATATTTGCGTGGTTGTACCTGATTCGTAACAGTTTCCATTTCTCATATACTAAATCTTGTATGATTGTTTAATTTTCGTAACGAGTATGTTATTCTCTCGGCAGTCTGTTAATCTTCTTCCCTCTCATTATCACGGATGGAAGTGTTACTGTTACCCCCCCTAGCTCTGATATTTGCACTTCTGATTTTCTTTTACTGGGCTCATCAACTTTGACCCTCCATCCATTTGCATGCTTCTTCCTTCTAGGAATATCAAGAAAGACCATAGCAGTAGTATTCAGATAGTTGACTCGCCTACACCATCAGAGCAAGCACTTTCCTAGTCATCACCAATATCGACGGATCAATAATTTGGTTTGGGATGATTCTGAACCTGTCATTTTCGGTATCCGATCATTCAACATTCTGTGAGAAGTGAAATTATACTAGTATATTGTGGGGTGCTCTGCAGTCTGCTGCAATCTGTTTGCTTCATTGTATCATTTTCAGTAGTTGATTCTTAATGTGTTCGGTATGCAGAGGGACCGGATTGGACGAATAAGAGTGAGCTAGGCGGGTGAAAGAATTATTGATGATTTTAGGGTTTTCATTTCACATGGGCAGTTTTGTAATTTACCAAGCATTTTCAATCTCCCCCGTTTTTGTTCTATCTATTTTGGCGGGACAGTAAAAAAACGCATATTTGTCCCACTTAGGGGCCGTTTACTAAATACTTACCCGGGTAAGCGCTTACCAGTATCACTTACCTTACGGCCCTTACCTTTTGAGCATGGAAACTACCTATAATCTTACTCGGTAAAAGTCATAACAAGGACCGAGAGTCTTACCCGGTAAGTGAGAGAAATGACTCTTACCCGGTAAGTGAGAGAAATGACTCTTACCCGGTAAGCTCTTACCGGGTTTAAGACAACTACCAACAATCAATTTTGATGGTCGGGAATGTTATACGATAAGGTAAGTGAGGGTAATATCCTTGCCGGTAAGCGCATACCCAGTAAGCATTTAGGTAAATTGGCCCTTAGTCTTGTCCAGTCCCAATTTTGTTCTGTCTTGTCTTGTTCCGCGTACCAAACACACCTTTATTGATCAACAATCTCTATTCCCTACCGACCGACAAATATATAGTTAGTTTGTGGTTGTGTTGCTTTTGTGTTATTTTCCCTATACTTTTGCCTTTTGTTTTATGTGTTTATTTCACTGTAGAAGAGTGGTTGGTCGTGTAACATAATGAAAGACATGCTCTTTAATCTTGTTTTCCAGTCAAACTGAATGCCAATCGGACCGTGGTCGGTACACTTCGTGGTTTTGATCAGTTCATGAACCTCGTTATCGACAACACCGTAGAAGTGAACGGTGAAGAAAAAAATGATATTGGCATGGTGGTAAGTCTCTGTTGCCAAGACTGAAATAAGATTCATTTGAGATCAAACTCACCATCATAAATTGACATCATTTTCTTCTTTCGCAGGTTATAAGAGGGAATAGTGTAGTCACCGTTGAAGCACTGGAGCCAGTCAGCAGAGCACAGTAATTGGTATGTTACGGTTGCAATGTATTATGTAACTGGTTTATTTTCTTTCCTTAAAAAATAGATCTTGCAGCAGACTGATATGATATTCCAAGCTTATCTGAGTATGATCGGTTTTATGCTGATTTATTCCTTGTAGACAAATCCTTCATACTCTTAATATTTTTATCTTTGGTAAGATATGTATTCTGACTTCAAGCTTTATGAGAAGTTGAATTCTTGTTAAGTGTCATTTTTATGGTTTTCCTTTTCATTTTATGAAATTAATGGTGGAGGTTCTAACAACCCGTTCCACATGTATAGAAAAGTTTTCTATCCACCTGAGCTTCTTATAAGCTCGAAGTTGAGTAACTTTCACTAGGGTTTTAAGTTTTTTAAGTTATTGGGCCAACTTGGTACTTTGGGTTTGTTATGGAGGTGGTTTTGTCTAAATATCCATGGGCTAGTTGGGTCAGACTTGTCAAATGTTATGAAGGCTGGTTTTTGGGCTTGCAAGCTTTTTGAATTTCTCGGGACAAAACTTGTTTGCATACAGTTTATTGCAAGCTGGAGGTCTTCTAAAAAACAACTGATTTAGGGGCTGGTTATCCGATGCTTACCTGGAAAGTGCTTATTGATAATAGTCTAACACTTCCATTTAGCTTACCGAGTAAGATTTTAGTCCATTGAAATGGCATTGTATGCAACATTTTTATCTGGTAAGCGCGCGCTTATTGGGTAAGACTCTTAAGGGGCCGTTTACCAAAATGCTTACCGGTCAGGACATTACCCTCACTTACTAAATCGTATAACATTTCGACCATCAAAATTGATTGTTGGTAAGTGTCTTAAACCCGGTAAGCGCTTACCGGGTAAGAGTCATTTTTCTCACTTACCGGGTAAGATTCTAGGTCCTTGTTATGGCTCTTACCCGTTAAGATTATAGGTAGTTTTCATGCTCAATAGGTAAGGACCATAAGGTAAGCCGGTAAGCGCTTACTGATAAAACTCGACACGTTAATTTACTTTACCGGGTAAAATTGTAATCATCATAATGGTATCATATATAATAATTTACCCGGGTAAGAGTTGTCACTCTCACTTACCGGGCAAGACTCTCTATCCTTATCACCGCTCTTGCCGGGTAAGATTCTATAGTCTTGCCATGTCCATCCCGTAAGATAAATGCCTTGGTAAGAACTTACCGGGTAAGCGTTTAATAAACGGCCCCTTAGTCCTTGTCATCGCTCTTTTCGGGTAAGATTTTCAATACTTGTCATGTACAATTATTAAGGTAAAGTGAGTCGGTAAGCACTTACCAGGTAAACGTTCAGTAAACGGCTTATTGGGTAGATTCATACACTTGTTCATCCCAATCTATTCATTTTTTAGTTTGAATTTTGAATAAGTGAATCCCAACTGCTATTATTACAGCTTCCACTTTTAGCAGTCGTATGAAGCTGTTGTTGGTACAAATAAAGCTGGGAGCGTAGTCTGCAGCTCCTACTTTCCCCACTTTTGGTCATGCTTGTGCTTCTTCTTTTTTTTTCTCTCTCCTAAATGGTCCTTTTCAAAGGTACAATTATTATGTTTCGATTTGTCAAAACATTGGGATTTGTGTAATCAAAGGGGAATAAGTGGAAGGTATGTTGTTCGACTTCAGACGCAATCCACCTGTCTTTAGGATATGCGATTTAACTGGGACTGTTACGGTGGGGGCGCTTCAGAGGATGAGTTGGGTCGAGTCTTTTCTTGCTATATTTGTTTTGGTGAAGTGTTTTGTGTTAATCAGGATTGACGGTTAGGAAGTTACGTGTTTAATTTGTAGCGGAAGGTAATATTCCGGAACAAGAAAGAATGTTGTCATCGTAATGAACAAATTATTTGTGTTTTTGTTTGATGACAAATCGATCTCAATCATAGTAAAGTGGGTATTTTATTTAAAGTCAAATTGTAGTTATGCTTTTGATCGTCATCAAGTAATTAGTAAGCAAACCTACTATTTATCAAGATGGTACATGAAAACCGCAACCTAATGATGTACCATATTTATAACATCATTACATTTAAACTTAATCATATGATGAGCATAATTATTTGATCAATGGTATTTCGATTTCTGTTAAAGTTAAATCTAATTTTTTGTTAAAATTGAGGGTCGTTTATCAAATGTTTATCCAGTAAGAGCTTACTAGTAAAAGTCACCACCTTTTTACTAAGGGGTTGTTTACTAAATAGTTGCCCAGGTAAGCACTTACTGGTATCACTTACCTTACGGTCCTTACCTATTGAGCATGGTAACTACCTAGAATCTTATCCGGTAAGAGTCATAACAAGGACCGAGAGTTTTACCTGGTAAATGAGAGAAATGACTCTTACCCGGTAAGTGCTTACTGGGTTTAAGACGACTACCAACAATCAATTTTGATGGTCGGGAATGTTATACGATAAGGTAAGTGAGAGTAATATCCTTGTTGGTAAGCGTTTACCCGTTAAACATTTTGGTAAATGATCCCTAAATGTTTACCTGGTAAGTGCTTACTGGACTACTTTACTTCAATGGATGAGCATGACAATGATAGAAAATCTTTATGGGGTTGTTTGACAGTTGCTGAATGGTTTTGTGTAGGATGATTAAGTGATCATAATGATTAAGAGACTCTTATAATATAGTGCAAAATGAAATATGGTTGTTTTGTAATTGTTCAAGATAAAGTTAGGGTGCTAAATGGTTAAGGGAGACTCAAGATACAAAATCATTCATATGTTTTTGGAACCAATAAGATTTAAGAGGCAACTTTTTTTTTTTTTGGCCAAACAAGATTCATCTCTTAGCCATTAAGAAGATGTCTTTTAATGGAACTATTAAGAAGTAAACAAATAGCCCCTTACCAAGCAAAAGCATGATAAAGACTGAAAGTCTTACATGGCAAGTGAAAGTGACAACTCTTACCTGATATGCGCTTGTCAGATAAATTGTTGCATACCATGTCGGTTTTATGGACTAAAATTTTACTTGGTAAGTTAAGTGAAAATGTTGACACTTATCGGTAAACGCTTACTGGGTAAGTGTTGAGTAAACATCCCCTTACTTTGTTGGGTAACATTCTCGGTCATCAAAATGGATTGTTTGTAAGTGTCTAGGTGATAGTCTTCTCCCTCACTTACTAGGTAAGAACATCGGTTGTTGCCATGTCTTTTACCAGGTGATTCTCGGTCATTGTCATGCTCATCCGTTAAGGTAAGTGATTCAATAGCTTACCCGATAAGCGTTTAGTAAATGTTCGCTAGAGGCTAGATCATCTTCCTTATCGCCTTGAAAACCAACATCAGAGGGATCAAGGAAATGAGGGTGTAAATACTCAAAATTAACATGATTTAGGGGCTATCTAGAGATGTTGAATGATTTGACGCAGTATGAAGAGACTTTGTACAATTTAATGTAGAACGAAAAATGACTGTTTTGAATGATCCAAGAAAAATATAGTAATTCATAGATTGAAATTGTAACACCCGTAATTTTCGGTAAGTATAGGAGCACCCAGGCAATTCTGTACCTTGTGTTTGGTGGGATTCATGTTGGGAAAATACTAATAAAAGTTCCAAAGAGTGTCGCGGGCCTTAGTGTCGAAAAAGATCGGATTTTCGGGCTTCGGGGAGTCTAGGCGAAAGTGACAGCGAAAGTGACATGTGTCACAATCGCGTGTCACTCTCGTGGAGGGCCTATTGACCACGATACACTCCCAGCAAAAGTGACATGTGTCACAATCGTGTGTCACTCTCGCGGAGGGCCTATTGGCCGCGATACACTCCCAGCGAGAGTGCCTCGCGAGAGTGACCATGTCACTTTCGCTTGACACAATCGCATTCGGGGCCAGATTGCTTAAAATCAAGTTTTTAACCTTTTTCTCATTTGTCACTTTACCGATCTCATTCTTCTATCCCAAGAACTGAACCCTTTACCCCCATAGTTAATTTTTAGGCATTTGAAACACCAAACCTATAGTGTTTCAAGTGATTCTTCTTCATCTAGCAAGATGTTGAAGCTAGAGTTAAGCTATCATCATCCTCTCCATCTCCTTCATCTCCTTTATCAAATTTTCTAGGGTTCCATCCAACTTTCCACCATTTCGAAGATTAGGAGTTTGTGGCTCGTTTTGGTGTCCTAGAAGTGTTTGATTGATGGATTCAAGTTGTGGTTGAGGTAATCATCTCTTCTCTTCATTTATGAAAATTAGGGTTTCGATATAAGTTGAGGTTTTCATGTAAAATGATCTGGGGAAGATTCTAGATGGCTGAATATGGTTATTTACGGTTGAAAATTTGTGGATCTAGGTTTTTGGAAGAATCTTGCTCATGGATTCAGATTTCTTCAAGAAAGCTCAAGTTGGGGTAAAGTCTAGATTTAGCCTAAATCTAGTAAGGTGAGTTCAAGTTGATTTGTGAAAATGTTGTACATGCCAAAATGTCCGTTTTAAAGTGTTTATGTGTTTTACATGAAATTATCAACCGTTGAGTTATTTGATAATATTTGATTATTTGAAGTATTTAACTTTATAAACTTTGTAAAATACCCCCATTCGGGATTTTTGGGCATTTTGTTAAATGTGTCATAGATGAATGTGTTTTGATGTTTTGTTTCATAAAAGGATATTGGTCAAAATGCATTTTAGTGTTTGTTGGGTTTTATGCATCATTCACGAAATGGGATGTTTTATTAAGTACTACTTGCACATTTATGTGAGGTACTTGAAAGAAAGTATTTAAATAAAGTACTACTTGCACATTTATGTGAGGTACTTGAAAGAATGTATATAGTCTCATTTTATGATTTTCATTTTTATCAGCAGTTAAACATGAAAATGCATATTTGAAAATAAATGAGTCTTGAGGACATTGTCCGGTTTAATAGCCTGTTGTGGAATTTTGAGTATGATGACGGTTAATGCGCATCATTTGAGAATTACATGTTTTGAGTGCGTTGGTCATTCAGTTGGAGTCATGTATTGTTTTAGACTGTAATGCAGTGGATCCATAGGCATATGAGTTGGTCTTTATTATTTAAAAAGGAAAATGGGCTATTATTTATATGTTGTCACCAGAATTAGTTATGGGATTTCAAGGATAATACGGTGAGGGCTCGTGGAGTCCAATACCCGAACCTGCATCCGTGATTTAATTTCTGAGCCTGTTTTTATGGGATAGTCACTTCCAATTTTTAGCTAGTTGAGACATGGGTCCTCGGAGGCAACTTGGTACGGTTATGTGGGACCGGATACTAGCCATGGGCCGTAAATGTAATCCTAGTAAATGAGTATGATTAGGAATCCTCGGGTGCCCTCCCCCACATCTTAGTACGAGTCGGCGAGCTCGTGGCCATGGGTTCCTAGTATGGTGAGCTCAGTAACTTGGAATGTGGCCTACTTTTGTGTTCCGCCACTAACCTTACTCCCCCGTCATCGAGAGGTGAATTTTGGGGCATTTAGTTTTATCCTTGTTTTCGGTGACGCTTGAGTTTGGGTTATCTTCCTTATGCTATAATTTTGGAGACTTGAGTTTACTCATATTTTGGTCACTTGTTTTATAAAGTTTACTCAAATTTCATTATTCGAGCATTACCATTATCCTCGTTTTGAGTAAGTGTTGGATTGCATTATTTCATGAAAGAATGTTTTGGCGTTAAGACGTCCATCTATAAAATGCATATTGTTGGTAAATGAGTTATTCTCTTATTTTAAAGTAAATCATTTAAAGAATCATGATTATAAGATACAATATTTCCATTTTACGTTTTCCTTTATAATCATGATATAAAACTCTTGAACTCACTAGGCGTTAGCCTAACCTTTTTATTTGTCGGCATGTGCATCAGGTTCCATTTCGGGATTAGTTCTAGCGACACTGTGAAGAGATTAGTGCTAGTTGTGTGCTCGAAGAGGTGATTAGTTTGATAAAGTCTTCCGCACTTATATTAGAGATAGAAATTGTTATTGGGATATAGTAACACTCGACTTTAGTTAGTCTTTATATAAGACTTTAATTATTTGTTGATTGTTCAACCTAGAAATGTATTCAAAGTTTGGACCGGTAGTAAGAGAATTTATTATCCTTTAAGGTATTGTTGAAAGTTTTTAATTAGTCGCTCTTTCCAAATTTGAGGGTGTTACAATTTGGTATCAGAGCTTAAGTTTGAGAGATTTAGGTGTTGATTTCGGATACCTATACTCAAACTAGTGTTCTTCTAAGTATGAGAAAGTGAGATTGTGCTACTAGACACTCTAAGATAAGATATTTTGAAGTCGATAGAGTCACAAGAATCGGGAATCATGACGAGGGTAGCAAGGATAATCGTGTATGGTACGTTCATAATTACACTTGGCCAGTGTCGTGGTGAGCTTACATGTTACATGTGTGTGCTTGAACCGCCCTTATGTGAGGACCGATGGGGTAGTGGATGAGTTTCCGAGGAGTAATGGCTTGAAGAGGTTAATGTTTATAGCATTGTCACTTGTAGTGACGATTAAGAATGGTGGTTGCATTAAGTGAACCCTTTCGGGTCGGAATGATTGGTTGAATTAGAACCATAGGCTTATTGAATCTGCCTTGCTTCAAGAAGAAATTGTAAGGTGAACGGATGAAACAATTGATTATTGTCTTAAGATGTTTAAGCATCTGGATGACAATAGTATGACTGGGAAATTGAGGAGCGTGATTTCGAGATGTTGAGTGCCGACCAAACTCATGCACAAAATTTATTTCTAAAATGTATTGCATCAATTATTTCTCATGTTTCCAAAAGCATCGTGTGGATTATGTTACAAAGTCTTGGAAAAATGTTTAGCACACACAAGATTGGTGGTAAGATATTTTATTATCCTTTAAGGTATTGTTGAAAGTTTTTAATTAGTCGTTATTTCCAAATTTGAGGATGTTACAGAAATAATAACTTGAATACACTTTATTCAAGATAATTATACTACATAATTTAAGTCTTTTGGTTGTATCCAATTTTGAGAGAAATTTTTGAAATGGGATATTTTGTTACGAGAACTTGTTAGGATCAAGCGCTTACCACAACGTCAAAAACAATTGATGATGGAGAAGGCGCAACTTTATTTCCTTATAGCGTAACAGCCAACGTCATGTTTCAATTTAGGAAGATGTTGGTCAATGACCCAACAGAACTGCTTGAACTTTGTCGGACAACTTATGCAACCAAGAAATTTATGACACCATTTTTTCAAAACAAAAATAAATAAATTGGGACATTATTTAAATTTATGAGAACAACTCTGACATATTTTCTATAACTCTTTTTAAAAAAAGGAGAACTAAAAGTTAAAATTTTGAAAGAAAAGTTATATTTAATTCTAACAAATTTTATATTTTAGATATTCAATATTAATTATATTATTAGAATATTATATAATATTTTTGTTTCAATAAATTTTAAAATAACTTTTTTACAAAACAATAATGATTTATTAATGGTACTAAATAAAATCTTTAATATCTCTATTCTAAAGAATCTAAAAATCACTTGAAAGTGATGGATATTTTTTTATTGTTTTGAAAATAATTCAATTTTAAACTTCCAAAACAGTAAAATATTTCTTGATCTTACCATAATTGAAATAATAGTTGCATAATGTATGCTTTTTATACAAATATTTTATTATTTAATAATAACACATGTTTGAGCGAGCAATGAGCACTAAACCAGCCCATAATTGTGCCTTGGTAATGATGCAATTTGGCCCCAAAACTTGCCATAAAAAATGATCAAATGCAACACTTTAATCAAACATCCCTACACAAAACGCTTTCTTTTGGGTGGGAAAAATGGGCTATAAATTAAAGTAATTAACACTCTTGCTAGGTTTAAAGAAATTTGATCACTAATTATGTGAAAAACAAGTTATAAAAAAATAGTAATAAATGTATTAATTACATGTTATTTGTTACAGGATAATACACATCAAAGACATATATGATTACATGTCGGTTTTAGTTATAATGTTTAGGGTGCGTTTGTTATGCAGAACAGGGTGGAACAAAATAGAACATAATAGGTTTGTCCCATGTTTTTTTTTGTAACCGTGAGTTTCCGTGTCAGCTTACGCACACCAACTAATCCCCAGTCGATCACGAATGGCCTGGAGTCATCGCAGGTGAACCTCCATTTGTCCCATGTTTGGCATGACCATATATGGAACACACTAACACTAAATGGAACAAGTATTAGACAGTCGTGTCCCTCCTCACACCCCTGGAACAAGAGAGAACAACAACCTTATTCCCTAAAATACCCTTTCAAAAAAAACCAATACCTACAAAATTACTCTATCAGACCTGATCGTCCTCTCCACCATATTTCATCGTCTTCTCCACCTGGCTTTTCCATGCACCAGACCTGATCGTCCTCTCCACCAGGTTCTTTTCGATTCCTACCTCGTCTTTTCCACCATCGATCGATGGTTCTTGATTTCTCCACTGCACCTGTCGATTTCTTCCACAGGTTCATGATTTCTCATTGTTAAATCGACCTGCGATTTCTTCCCCACACAGGTAATCGACCGACACAGGTTCATGATTTTTCGATTTCTTCCCCACACAGGTTCATGATTCTTGGTACAAATCTATGGTTTCCTTAGCTTATCATATAACACCCTCGAATTTGGTAAGAACAACTAATTAAAAATTTTAAACGTAGCATCAAAATAAGGAACAAAACTTCCTCTTACGATCCAAAACTCTATATGCCTCAAATATGAATTCTATAATTAACTTTGAAAGATATTAAGCTCCAATAATATACATACTAAATTTGAAGTCGGGTGTTACTTAACCCAAATACAAGATGCTATCCTTAACCTAGTGCGGAAGACTTCATCAAGTTATTCACTCCTTGGGCGCACAAAGGGCACTCCTCTCTTCACTGCGATACTAAAATTATTCCCAACCGGAACTTGTTGCACATGCCGACAAATAAAAAGGGTTAGGCTAATTCCTAGTAAGTTCAAGAGTTTTACATGAGCAAATATATCTTTAAAAGAATGAACCTCACTTAAAATCACGACGTGTTCAATTGATGTACTTTAAAACGTGGAAACGACCATTTTCCAATGTCATGCACTTTCAAAGATGGACATCTCATTTCAAACATGCTTTATAAATTGATGCAACTTAAACTAACTCGAAACATGAATATGAATCGACTCCCATTTAAGAAACGTGGATAAAACGTTATATCCCAAAACACCCAAATACGGGTGGGGCAAAATACTCGACCCATGAATCATCATCAAAACCACATATCCCGTACGTCCGAAAACATGGACACTAGGTCCAATACTTACGCGACCATAAATTGAAAGGAAACCCAAACACCCAAACGTGGGGCGACATACATCATTTAAACCTTAATATACGTGGAGGAAGGTCCAATATTAAGGTCCTCATTTACTGTCGACCACATAAGACCAAAGATGATAAAGTGAAATATCGTTATATTTAAAATGTTGATAGCCGAAAACGGGGGAGACTCGTATCCGTTGAGGGTGGAGGAACACAAAAGCATGTCACCCATGCAACGTTAATCGCATGACACCTCACGACATTACAGCCAGGTGTCTCTACGAATTCTTTAACAAGCGTCACCCCAAGTCAGTTGACCTTGATGAAACATTACGAATAACTCCATCCCGAAGGCCCGACACACTTAAAGACTACCTCTCAGGCATTACTTCAAGCGGCGGAGGTCCTAGCGCCTACTTCCCCGGTAGCACTAACAGACTCAACCCTCCTAGCGATCACTTGTAAAGTTTCCGGTCATAAAACATGGTTAATGGAGTTTAACCTCGCAGTACCCAATTGACCACCGAAAACAGACTGACTTTACGTGCCTATGGATCCAACGCAACACAGTCTATCCTTACCGGACTACACATGAATGACCAAAGCACTCCAGCCCGTAACCAACCTCAATACGCAACACAACACATTAGTACATACGTCATAACTGGACTCTACATTGAGCCATATAAAACCGGATAAGTGTCCTCAAGACTCCTTTAAAACGACATCGAGCCAAAATACTCAAAACCTCTTCTTGACCAATGATTAACGTTTTTCAAATAATAAACGTACTCGACCCATACCAAGCAGTCACACGCTCCAAAATACTTGAATGGACTCCAACACAGTTTAAGTCGGGACAAAAAGTTTTCCAAATAGATTTATACTCTTTATCCTTTCAAAACGTCCCATAACACAAAATTAAACTTTTTACCCAAACAAACACTAAGAATGTATTTTAACCAAATAAGATCCATTTAAGCAATAATTAATCAGGAACACTTTAAAATGACTCATTGTCTAAGATACCCAAAAATCCCAAATATGGGGGTTTTACAAAGTTTATGAAGCCAATCACTCAGATGATCAAAACCCACCAAATGACTCAACAAATAATAGTTTCATGTAAAACACATCAATACTTTAAAATAAACATTTTGGCATGTACAACGGTTTCACAAATCAACTTGAACTCACCTTGCTAAGTTAAGTTAAACCTAGGTTCCAAATCCAGCCATTAACCTCCAGAAGTGTAGATTCCACCATTTCCAAGCTATCACCAACAAAATCCAGGGTTTCCAAATAACCCATTTCTTCAAGTCTAGAATAACCAACAACAAGTAAGACTCTTAGATCTACAAAGATCCTTATACTAAAGCTTAGAGTACTCAAGGAAACTTACCACTTTAGATATTGAGACTTTCCACCCAAAACTATCCAAGGAAACCCATCCAACTCTTTAACCCGAGCTTCCAACTACCGAACCTTTATGTGACTTTAGGATAGATCCACCATGGATGCTCCAAAATACTATCCTCAAGCTCCCAAAACCGCCCAAGGAGAGAAGTGAGGAGAGGGAGTGAAATGAGAGAAGTGGGAATGGGAGGTGGAAATGAGAAAACCCTATAAATGGGTATTAAATCGATTAGACCATTCCTGCGGCCTTGACCGCGACCTTGAAGTCGCGGGATAAGCCGCACGTGCTACATAGCTGCACACAAACAGTGGGTTGCGCGGGTTTAGCCGCGACTTTGAGGCCACGATCCAAGTCGCGCGTGTCCCTGGTGCACCTTCTCGCCTTTCGTGCTAAACCGTTTCCCAATCGTTTCTCTCGGTCGATCGTTGACTGTTTCCTTAGTTGATCATAAACTGTTCTGTAGGAAATTACGGGTGTTACAGGACACACTAAAACTAAATGGAACAAGTATTAGACAGTCGTGTCCCTCCTCACCCCCCTGGAACAAGAGAGAACAACAACCTTATTCCCTAAAATACCCTTTCAAAAAAAAAAACCAATACCTACAAAATTACTCTATCAGACCTGATCGTCCTCTCCACCATATTTCATCGTCTTATCCATATTTCATTGTCTCCTCCACCTGGCTTCTCCACGCATCAGAACTGGTTGTCCTCTCCACCAGGTTCTTTTCGATTCCTACCTCGTCTTCTCCACCATCGATCGTTGGTTGTTGATTTCTCCACTGCACCTGTCGATTTCTTCCACAGGTTCATGATTTCTCATTGTTAAATCGACCTGCGATTTATTCCCCACACAGGTAATCGACCGACACAGGTTCATGATTTTTCGATTTCTGATTTTTCGATTTCTTCCCCACACGGGTTCATGATTCTTGGTACAAATCTGTGGTTTTTTGCTTTCTCGTGAGACTGATTTTTTTGATTTCTGCCATGAGACTATTTTTTGATTTTTATTGTTATAGAAAGTATGTGATTCTTTGCTTCCTCATGACTGCTTTCTAGAGGTAAATCAAAGGCTAACCCATCCTTTATTTAATCGATTGACCTTCGATTTCTCTGTTTTGGTTTTCAATTTCTCACCCGTTTTGTTCTCGATTATTTGTGATTCTCGATTCCATGTTTGGTTCTCGATTTTTTCTAAGTTTCTTCCATTATTTGCTCAGTTCCATGTTTAATTTTTTGTGCCTGCGACCTGTGGATGGATGTGATTTGCTACCTGTTACCAATATTTGTGGAACTGCATTTTCTCGATTTCTTCCATTCTTTTCTCGATTTGGAACTGAATTTGGACCTACTATCTGATAGTTTTTTGGTTCTCGATTGCTACCTGTGATTTTTTTGCTTCTCGATTTCACGATTTGGACCTACGACCTGTGCATTTTGCAAATGTGATTTTGGTCCAACTCATGTATGTATTTAGTAAAAAAAAACACAAAACAAATCACTAGGGGTAAATTGGTCATTTAATCGGTCGTGTTCTGTCCTGTCCAGTCCTATTTATGTCTTATCAAATGTTGAACAACTTTCCTGTCTTGTTTTGTCTCGTCCTGTCATGTTCTGTTTCGTCCTGTCATGTTCTGTCCTGCTGCGTACCAAACGCACCCTTAATGAACTTGTGTCGTCTTGAAACTTTAGGCTCGATATTTGAAGGTGAATTTCTCTTTGTTATGAAAGTAACAATTTTCTGTTCAAGTACATTGAAAACTTCATTATCTTTGGTTTATATCACATGCAAATATATGAACATTTTCTTTTTGGATAAAGGTAGACATACAAACATTGATATACATATTCGGGAACATGTTCTCAAGCAATGAGACAATTTTTTTCTTTTATTTTTTAAAAAATGCATTATATTTCACTACTGATATTTGATTTAACTGATACATCTAACCTTGTTCGTGACGATCTAACATTTCAAAGTCCCCTAAATAAAAAGTAAGAAATGAAGCTCCCTTAGATATGCCTTTATTTCTTGTTATCAGTAAGTAGTTGACGATGAATGATTTCATTCTTTAGTTTACTCATTCGTCATGATAAAAAGTGTGGTTCTTTGTTCTAAAAAGCGTAATTGGTGTTTGAAGTCCAATTCTCCAACTTCCTTACTCATAAGGAAGGCTTTAAGTAGGTTGTTGCCTCGAGCTGGGCCACCAATATCCCTGGCTATAAGATGTATAAAATTAGGGGTGTGCAGAAATTCAACCGATCCAATAGGAACCGACCGATCCAATTAGAACCGACCGACCATAATTGGATATCCAATTGTAATTGGATCGGATCGGATTGAAAATCTCAACATCCAATTTGGATCGGTCGGTTCTTGGATGGCAGTCCAGAACCGACCAAAACCGACCGAACCGAACAGACCAACATCCAATTACCATCCAGTTTTCCATCCAACTATCATCCAATTATTTTTTTGCAATTTGCTTAAATCTAAATTTGTTTTGTGTTGGTTTTTGAATTCTTAGTCTCACTTATGTTGGTTTTAACACAAACTAAAAGTAATTAATTAGAACACTGCATTAAATTAACACGTTAGATGGATCCGATCTGATCATCCATTGGATGTCGGATGGATCCAATCCGATCCAATGGATATCCAATAAGAATATCTAACGGATATCCAATAAGAACATCCAATGGATGGAACCGAACCGATCCAATCATCCATTGGATTGGAAAAATCCAACATCCAATGAATGATTGGATCGGTTCGGTTGGGAAAATCCAACATCCAATGGATGATTGGATCGGTTCGGTTCCTGTCACATCCATTGGATGTCAACCGATGAACACCCCTATATAAAATGTCCCAAATTTTGAAACATCTGAAAAGCTCTATGCGTAAATTTTTAAGGGACCAGGGCAACATTTTTAAGAAAGTCACCAAACTTCGGGTTAAACTTGATAGGGTTCAGATTTCCCTTGATAGGGATCTTGAGAATAGTGAGCTTCGTGAAGAGCATAGTAGGTACCCGAATGCCTATAATGAGGCATGTCTCGAGGAGGAGAGATTTATCATTCAGAAAGCAAAGAATGATTGGTTCCGTGAAGGAGACAAGAACTCTGCTTTCTTCCATAAATCTGTTAAAAGTCGTGCTAGCCGGAATCGTATTGATACCATTCAGGATGTTGACGGTCGTTGGGTCGATAGCGAGGAGGTTCTCAATCTCTTTGTTACTCATTTCCAAAACTTGGGCTCTTCCTATCTTACTTCCTCTATCCATGATCTGTTATCTCTGTTCTCTAATAAGCTCTCGGAGGAGTAAGCGCCTCTATGCTTACCCTTCTGTCTGATGAAGAGATTAAAAATGCCCTTTTCCAAATGGGTGATGACAAAGCCCGAGGGTCGGATGGCTTCACTGCTAAATTCTTTAAATCTGCTTGGGAGATTATTGGAGTCGATGTGTGTGTCGCGGTACGTGAGTTCTTATCTTCTGGGAAACTCTTATATGCTTTCAACAATACTTGCCTTTCCCTCATTCCTAAGTCTGCCTCCCCTTCCAGAGTCACTGATTTTCGGCCCATTGCTTGCTACAATGTCCTGTATAAATGTATTAGCAAGATCATTGCGGACCGGATAAAAGCTCATTTTCCTTTGTTGGTCAATGAGAATCAGTCTGCGTTCCTATATCCATCACCAAGGAGATTAAGAAGCTTATTGTTGATCCATACTCTCTCAGTGATTTGATAACGACCCTTTTCTATACTTAGTGAAAATTACGTTTAATATTATGTATTAGTGTTTCATCATCAACGATCATGCTAAGTCTGTTCAACTATCACTGATGATCTATCTTGTAAACATTCATATGTAAAAGTGTTTCACTATCAGCGATCAAATACTGAGTATGTTCAGTATCGCTGATAAATTCTTATGCAAACAGTTAGACGTAATCCCTAAAGACAAGTTTCGCGACAAAAGATGTTCACTGCTGAATCGAAGACAAAGCTGCTGAATAAAGACAAGTCTACTCATGACCTGATGCAGATATCAGTGAAGCAAAGACGAATCTACACACGCGAAGAAACCTGAGGAAAAGCTTCAGCGATAGCTGAATTTCTTTGTATCTCTGAAGGAAGAGATATTCAGCGATAGATGATCACTTAGCTTATGCCTCAAGTCTCTTTTGTCTTACCCTTGCACACCTGTACGATATGTCAGAACGGACATACCTCTGCAGCAATTCGTACAACAACTCTGTCAACAACACTTTCATCATACGGCCGAAAGCATGTCTCCTAAAGTCAGACCCTATGCAGCCAATCAATGAAGGACACATGTAAAGTACTCTGCCATGCATTTAATGCATAGGGTATAAATAGAAAGATCAACACTCCATCTGAGTGTTGCCTTCATCTTTCTAAATATATAGAAACCCTTGTTTTCTATATTCTCCCAATCCCCTATTCTCTATTTTTCGTGCAACCATCTTAGTGATTCTTAAGTTTGTTTAGATTAGGTTTTACTTAATCTTATTTCGCAACAAACTTGTAAATTGTGTTTTGATTTATCAATAAACAATTTATTAAACTTTAAAATTATGTGTTTGTATTCAACCTTCCCTTCTACAAACTTGTTAAGCACCTTCGGGACCAACACTTATGCGCGGTTTCCTCTGGTGCCACAGTGAGCTTAAAAGAGGAAAAACCAAAGTCTCTTGGAAGAACGTTTGCCTTCACAAGTCTCAAGGCGGTTCGGTATCATGAGTCTTGCCAGTTGGAATCTTGCTCTTATGGCCCCCCACACGTGGAGAATCCTTACCAATAAGGATTCCCTATGGGTTAAATGGATCCACTCCTACAGGCTTAAAGACCGTAACTTTTGGGATGTCCCAATCCGAAGTGATGTCGGATGGGGTTGGAGGAAAATCCTGGGTATGCATGCGGGATAAGATTCGAGACTGCATTGTCTCTCAGATTGGCGATGGTATGACCACCTCTACCTGGTTTGATAACTGACATCCGACTGGTCCTCTCTGTAGGTCTATAACTCCTCGCAACATCCATAATGCGAATCTTTCTCTGAATGCCAGGGTTATAGACATTATTCATAGTGGCAGCTGGGTTTTCCTCAGATGCGGGATAACCCTACTTCCCCTTTTGGTCCTCTCGATCCCCCGGTTCTCTCTCTTAATATCCCAGACAAACTCCTTTGGAGAAAACGGGATGGCAACCTTATTCCTTTCTCGGTTCATGAAGTCTGGTTTAGCGTCCGTCCCAATGAACCTGAGACTGATTGGCATCACATGGTCTGGTTCTCGCAGAATATTCCCATACATGCTTTTCTTCTCTAGGTTGCCATGCAACAACATCTCAAGACGCATGAAAAACTTCGTTCGTGGGAGGCTTACTCGAATCTCTTGTGTGGGTTATGTCATAATGAGCATGATTACCATAATCATCTTTTCTTCAAGTGTTCTTTTCCCAAACAAGTTTGGCTTGGCCTCAAGCCAATGTTGAACCTAGGGGTGAGCATGAGTCGGGTCGGGTGGGAAAACGAAAAACCCGATCGGGTTTCGGGTAGGCTATTTACGCCCCGAATATTGCAATCGGGGGAATCGGGTTTTCGGTGTCGAACCTAGTCGGGTTTCGGATCGGATTGGGTCAGGTTTTGGGTAAATCCAAATTTTTTTACTTTTCCTTAAGTTTTTTAGAATTCACGTCTTGTGTTAAGCACACATAAAAAAAAACTAAACGCTAAAAATATAAAAGTTACAGTCTTTTAAATTAACAAAACTTGAAAAAAAGGACTAACATATCTTACTATTAATAATTATATGTTTATAAAATTATAATGACTCAAAGTCTCAAATAAAACTCTTTGTACAACGTGCTTCATGCTTGAAGCCTTGAACATTAAAGATTAAAGCAGATGAGAGGGTTGAGGAACCGACGGTGATACTTGAGAGACCAAGAGACAACAGAAGTAGATACGATTAGGTTTAGGAAAAGTAACAAAAAAGTATTTATTTAGTAAATAGTTTTTGGGTTTCGGGTCAGATCAGGTGACATATATTAAGACCCTATCCGAACCAATATATCCGACCTAAAATTCGAACTTCGGACTTCGGGTATGATCGGGTGTCTAGGGTCAGATTGTTCGAGTTTTTTTTTGGGTCGGTTTTTCGGGGGTTTCGGGTGCGGTCGGGAATAAGAGAAGATCGCATTTGGCTATTATTCGCATTATCAGAATTCTCCAGCTGACCACCAAAAGCAAAACCATTTGGGCTATTATTCGCATATTAGTGTTGGTTGAGACTCTCTACAACTTATGGAATGAAATGAAGGCTGGGACTCTCTACAACTTATGGAATGAAATGAATAATCGTATCTTCAAGAATAAAAGAAGATCGCATTATACGGTGGTTAAGACTATTTCTGATGATGTGCGGTCAAGGCTTCTTAGCTTGACTCTGAAGCCCTCCCCTAACGTTGTGCATGCTAGACATGTCTGGAACCTTCCCTAGTGGTTGGTTTTCTTTCCTTTCTCCCCCCTTTTTTCTCTTCTTCTCCTCTATCTTGTTGCGTTTGAGCTTTGCTCTTTTCTGGTGGTTGCTTCGGTTTAGCTTCCACCCGAGTGTTGCCTTAGTTTTATGTTTATGTCAAAAAATTTAAAAATCATAAAATTGTCTTTTTTTTCTTGATTGTGTGTGTGTGGGGGGGGGGGGGGGGTCGCCTCCCTCTGTATAAAAAAAACATAAAATTACGTGACATGAATCGACAATCTTACCATCTCCGTCTCAACTTGCCCCTATTTCTATTCTCATTTCTATAAAACGATTTATTTATAATGATTAGTATGACAATGTCGAGATTTTTCTAGTTTTTGGTTCTAATCTTCGTCATTTGTTTTTTATTTTTAATTTATTTGGTATTATGCATTTTTCTTAAACTAGAAAAGAATAATAATGAAGATGAAAGAAATCAAGAGCAATTTGATGTATGTGTCCTTTACGTGCATAATACACGTACCTGGTAAAATATGACGTTAACATAATTAGGGTGTTCACGGGTGGGGTGGTCGGGTTGAAGACATTTCAACAACTCAACCTAATATTGGCGGTTTGAGAAATTTCAACCCAACCCAACCAACCTGTTCGGGTTGGTCGGTTTGGTCGGATTGTGTTTAAACAAAGTAAAAACAATATTAAAAACATAAAAATAAGTAAATTTTCCTTTGAAGTACGATCTATCATTCAAAATAATATACGAGTTTATCAAATATTTATGTATTACATATAATTTTTCAATAATGTCCTCTTATGAGTTCTATTGCTCGTTATTGTCGAGTTGCTTTTGGTAATTTATACATATTAAAGAGAAATACAAATAATTTTAAAGAAATTATTAAAACGTTTATCGGGTTATCGGGTTAGTCGGGTTACTTTGAGTCTAACTCAATAGATTCGGGTTGTCCTAATCTTGTATCGATTATATGTCGGGTTACCTCGGGTTATTTTTTCCCGGGTTTTTCGGGTTGGTCGATTTTTTGAGCACCCCCAAAGACGAATTTGAATTAAATTTCTAATAAAATTTAACTTGTATAACGTGATACTTTAATTTTCTAGATATAAAATGACTCATTTGTCCATTATACTCGTTTAGAAATAAAATGGCGAGGTTTAGACATATTTTATTTCATATTTATCAAATAATATTTTAAATATGTGATAAATAATATAATACTTAAAACCTGTATTTAACTTTTAATTTTTAACTACTTTTGAAAGTATAGAACACAAGAAAAATTAAATTAAATTATCTATATCTATCTATACTATATTATAAAGCACGGATAAAAAACTCTTAAATACAAATTATTAGGCACAAGGTACCATCATTTTATGCAAGATTTTAAAAATCTTTTAATTTACAAGTATCAAAACACAAGATACATATTACTACTGCAGTCTTCTAACACCCACCAATTTAGTATGTGCAGAGTCTTCCTTTTATGCAGATGTATTACTATTAATTAATATATTATATTACTATATTTTATTTTAATTATATTATTAAATATGTAATTGATTATTTTTTCTAGATGTCATATCATTAAAATATATAAGATAATCATTGAATTATAACAAAATACTTAATTTTTTTATATAAAAAACATTATATTATTAAGCCTAAATTAAACAAATTTATAAAAAACATTATCACTTCTTAAAACCATCCAAAATCGTACTATAAATCGACAAAAAAATAAAGTAAAACATTAAAATCGTGATGTATCTTACTGCATTACGCGAGTACGCTTCTAATGATATAAAATTGAAAGCTAAATATAGATATTAAGTAGTTCACACACATATCTATATTTAATATTTTATATCATACTTTAATATTTCTTATGTTCTATATTTCCAAAAGTAGTTCAAAATTAAAAGTTAAATACAGATTTTACATGTAGTATCTAGATATTTGATAAAATTCTTATATTCTTTTGAATAATTAATCATATTTTGAAGAAAGAGTTCCTATTTAATATTTTATATCATAAACTGGTGAGGTTTAGACACATTTTATTTTATATTTATCAAATAATATTTTAAATATGTGATAAATAATATAATACTTAAAATCTGTATTTAACTTTTAATTTTAAACTATTTTTGGAAATTTAGAACACAAGAAATATTAAATTATGATAATAAAATATATTAAATATAGATATGTGTGTGAAATACTTAATATCTATATTTACCTTTCAATTTTGAGCTATTTTTGGAAATATAAAACACAAGAAATATTAAATTATGATATAAAATATGAATATATGTACAATATCATGTGTAACGTTCTTGTTTCCAAGAAGGTGCCCCCAATTTCATGGCATTTTAATGAAAGTTTTGCCCCTATAGTTTTTTTTTCCTACTTTTGTCACATTTTTTTAACAAATGATCGTTTTCTACGTTACATCTGTTTCTCTAATATAATTCTTTTTGTCGAAGAGACTAGTTGGAAATAAGAGAATGTCTTCTTGTAGACTCTCGACACTTATACAAGTGCAGTATCACAAAAGTTATGTTATAATTATCTTTTTTTCAATTGATATACACTTATATCTGACAAACATTTTTCTCTTAAACATCTTATCCACAACCTCAACTATACACGAGAGGCAAATGTAGGCACTGTTGTACTGACTTGTTCTAACCTTATATTTTGATCCCTAGAGTGAAGCTTGAAATGAAAACAAAAGCATACAAAACGCTCTAAGAAACATGTAATAAGTGGGATATTGCCATTACTAGCATGTTCATTATTGAGACGTGTTCCTGTGATTTTAACTTGATGGGTAAGGAGTAGACATCCATATAAAATAGTGAGAGGTATAGAGTTTGATTTACAAGTGCTTTACCTTCCCAATAATGGTTGTGGAATCAACCAGATGGTGACATCATTCTTTTTTTTTCTTTTTGCATAATGTGGAGTTCTTTTTCTTTTCAAATATAATGGCGATTTGCTCGTTTTTATAACCTCTATTACAACATGCCTGAACGTTTCAAATACAAAACAACACTGTATAAATACTGTATTTTTATACGTATTGTTTTATATGTGAAACAACACATATAAAACTCGTTTGTAAGTTTGTACAAATTATTAAATTTGTAAATGAGTATATATATATATATATATATATATACACTAGCATCATGCCCGTGCAATGCACCAGGTGAGTAAGGTGTAAAATTTTATCGTAAATGAAAAATTAAAAGCCCTCGAGCGTATAGCTCCGTTGGTAAATGGGTTGACTGTTGAGAAACTTTGTTAACCATCCAAACAAATAAATAGATATGTAGAAATGAAGGAAAGACAAACATACGAAGGAAACCAGATATGTAGAAATGAAAATTTGTTGTTCATAGTAAAGAAATCAAATATGCGAGAAACAGAAAAAATAAGACAAACATGATACCGCCATTTGAGATAAAACCAATCGATTGATTCTCTCAAGTTCCACCGATTGACGGGTCTCTTTAGATACAAACACGAACACCTCAAAGAAATCAAGAAGAAATCAAGAAGGACGGTAAGAATAAATACACACTCAAGCAAGTCAAACAAAAACGAAAAAGAAGACAAAACCTGATACAGTTGCTTGAAAAAGGCGCTACTCGATCGATCTTTTCAATTTCATCCTCATCTTCTCCATTCAAAATTCATGTTTAAATAAGGATATAAATAGGGGGAAGAGGGCTTGTTTAGAGATAGAGATACATGAAAATGATGATAACAATGGTTTTGAATTTTGATTTGAACGGGTTGGAGGGATTTAGGGATAGGAAGGAAGTTGAACTGGTTTAGGGATAAGGTTGAACGTGTTTAAGGATATGCATTGATAGTGTGCTTTAGTAAGTGGTACCATAGGCAATAGCAATATTTAAGTAAATTAGCATTAATTGGTAGTACCAAATGCTTAAAAGATTGTTTTTAAAGAGTTTTGAATCAATGCTTTATAATATAATATAGATATTGGATGGTTTTTAGAGAGTGATAATGTTTTTTTTTTTTATAAATTTGTTTAATTTAGGCTTAATAATATAATGTTTTTTATATAAAAAAATTAAGTAGTTTGTTAAAATTCATTAATTATCTTATATATTTTAAATTTTTTATATTTAAATTGAGATGTTTATCCTGTTTTGATTATGTTTATCAGAATTCAAATTTCATAATTTTAGGGTTTGGGGATTAGAGATAAATATTTTGGGGGATAAAATTGAAATTTATTAATTAGGGTTAAAAGCATTTAAAAGTAGTACACATTGCTTCATTAGTTGTTTTTTAAGAGATTTTAAGTAGATTAACATTAAATAATAGTACATAATGCTTAATGGGTTGTTTTAAGAGTTTTTTATGCCTCTTTTATAATATAGTATAGATATATATATACAGAGAGAGAGAGAGAGAGAGAGAGAGAGAGAGAAAGATTCAAGCGAGAACGTTAACTGTAACACCTAAAACTTTCGGTAAGTAAAAGTCACCTCGTGTTTCGGCTGTGCTTTCTAGATCATAGATCTTTGTGATAGGGAATTATTATTTTTAGTCCCTAGGCAAATCAAGAGTGTTCTGTTCGAGAAAAGTCGGATTTCGGGGTTCGGTACAAGCCCGACTACAATGTCAAACGACTATGACAGGTGTCATTGTAGCAGAAGAGGAGGCACTCTCTAGGGTCTGGGAACGACTATGACAGGCGACATTGCCATGTCATAGACGCATGGCAATGTAGCATACTGTACCCGAGTGTTAAATTTGGGATTTTCAACCATTTCTTCTTTTCTCACTTCTTGATTCTCTCATTTCTCTCCCAAAATGAATTCCCTTCACCCAATACAAACCCTAACTTATTTTGGAACACTTTCATGAAGATCAATGTGTTCCTTATCCACCTTAAACTAGTGATTTCACTTTGAGTTGCAAGGTCAAGTTTTCATCATCAACTTTAGAGATTTTGGGGGTTTTCTAGGTTTTGCTCAAAATCTAAGTGGTGAGATCATCCTCCTCCTTTATAAACTTTTGTATGAGTTAATAATGCTCCATTTGTGATTTCTAAGTATTCCTATTTCTCAAATTTTGGTTTAGATGATTTTAGGAAAGTTAGGTCAAATTAGGGTTTTGGTAAAAATGGAAATTTTGGTGAAAGGTGTTTAGAGAATGATTCTAAGCACTTGGATTTGTTTGTTTTATGTTGGGAGCTTGTGAATCTAGGTTTTGGAAGAATTGTTTGTGGATTCAAGTTTCTTCAAGGGAGCTCAAATTGGGGTAAAATCTAGATTTAACCTAAATCTAGCAAGGTGAATTCAAGTTGATTTGTGAAAACTATGTACATGCCAAAAATGTCCATTTTTAAAGTGTTTATGTGTTTTACTTGATAATTATCAAATGTGGATTATTTGATGAGTTTTGCGTATTTGGGAAATTTGATTATTAAAACTTGCAAAATACACATATTTGGGGGTTTTGGACATTTTGGTAAATAAATCTTGAGAGAGTATCATTTTAATGATTTATTTAACGAATGGAGATTATTTGACGTAAATGCTCCCTTAGTGTTGTTGGATTTATAAATCATTTGGAAAATACACATTATTGTGTTATAAAGTATTTTGCAGATATAAATAGTATGATTTCATTTGGAAAAGATATGTGCTGAGTTTTTGGGGTTAATCATACTTTTAGAGCACGTGTTGCATAAACTTTGGTTAAATACGTTTTTATCGCTTATGGTGACTTTTATTGAATAGCTGAGTTGTTGAGTTTTTGGCTCAGTTTCAACCCTGTTGGGTCTTGGAGGCATTTGTCCGGCTTTGATAGCTCGGTGTGGAGTCTTGTGTATGATTTGCAATTATTGCTTTCTATTTGAGAATTACATGTTTTGATGCGTAGATCATTCAATTTGTAGTCATGTAATTTAGACTATAATGCAATGGATCCATAGGCATACAAGTCGGTTTATTATGTAAATGTGGGATAAGGTCCCCAAGTTGTAATTTGAAAATAGGCATTGGTTATATGATGTAATTTCTAAATGAACAAATTTCTCTTGGATGGTGAGATCCCAAGGTAAAGAACCGGATAAGGTTAAACTTTGTGATCATTTGAGTAAAAGACTTTGATAGAATTGAGCTCATTATTGTATTGGACTAAAGACCTGGATAGGGTTGATGTCCACAATGACTAAAGATCTGGATAAGGTTGATGTCTACCATGACTAAAGACCTGGATAGGCTTGATATCAATGGTTGTCCATCCTTGAAACATGCTTATAACATAGATACGTGACATACTTTTGTGTTCCCGCCACGTTCAATGGAAACAGGTCTCCCCTGTCACCGAAAGATATTGTTTTGGGTATTGAGTATTATCCATGTTTTCAGTGACATTTTGAGTATAGATTGCTATCTATGATTTGTGGTTTTAATTATTAAACCTTATCCATGTTTATTTGGATATTTTGGATAATAGAGCTTTGTCCACGTTTTCAGTATTTGAATATTAATTCTTATTTGCGTTTTGAGTGAGTTTTGGGTTTGAGTTTACGTCTTGAGGAAATGCTTTATATTGTTGTTGTCATCACCTAAAATGTGTGTTATTGAAAAATGAGTCATTTTCATATTTAATGTAAATCATTTTGGAAATCATGATTTAAGTTGCATTCTTTCTGTTTAACGATATATATATAATCATGATGAAAACTCTTGAACTCACTAGGCGTTAGCCTAACATTTTTATTTGTCGACATGTGCATCAGGTTCCGGTTGGGGTATGATTTTAGCGACATTGTGAAGAAATGAATGCTAGCTAGATACACGAGAAGTGAGTAGCTATTGGGTGAAGTCTTCCACACTTTGGGATTAGCAACGTGTTTGGGTTTTAGTAACACCCGACCTTATTTAATCTTTGTATAAGACTTGGATTGGTTAAATCTAGAATCCCATCTGAGGTATTTTGAGTATTGAATTGTAAAAAGAGAATTTACCTTTATTCGATGTATTTATTGAAAATTTTAATTAGTTGATCTTTCCAAATATGAGGGTGTTACACTAACTATTTAAGAAAACAAGAAAACAACAAATCATGTACAAAATTATATATGATTTTACATTAACCGACAAAAATTGGACGTAGACAACTTTGGCCGCGACTTAAGTCGCAAGATAAAGCCGCATGAATCATATGATTTTGTACGTAAATCATATATGATTTTGTATATACTCGTTTGTTCTCGTGTTTTCTTAAATAATGTTCTCTTCTGAACCCACCTCTCTCTCTCTATATATATGTAAAAGAAGTATAAAATCATTTTATAACAAAAGTTCCTCAAGGAAATAATTAATTATCTTTAAATATATATATTTATATATATATATATATGTGTGTAATAGAAGTATAAAATCATTTTATAACAAAATTCCTCATAGGAAATAATTAATTATCTTTAAAAAGTAAAAATCACCTAAACCTCCCTGGTT
The DNA here is from genome assembly GCA_023525745.1 of Arctium lappa. NCBI lineage: Eukaryota > Viridiplantae > Streptophyta > Magnoliopsida > Asterales > Asteraceae > Arctium > Arctium lappa. The sequence continues at coordinate 54,872,136 of CM042060.1, read as the reverse complement.
TAGCAATGGACCGTTTCCTCAGCTTTTTTGTCATATTCTCATGTTTAATAAAAGTAAACACAATCTTTAATTAAATCTTTTCATCCTCACCACTTTTCCAGATCTCCAAAAAAAACACACAACAATCTTACAACCTTCAATGCAAAATGTACAACTCTTTAAAACACAACATTTCTATACTTAACCACCATATCCCTGGTAAAAAATAACCCAAAATCTGGATAAAGTACACAATACATAGTGGAATAAAAAAGAACAAAAAGAAAGAAAACAAAGAATGTTGATTATTTAATCTATATTTTGATGTTCACTTCTTACCATCCAGAAAACCCTTTTGCTTCAATCCAACTCATTGTCTTCCCCAAATTCTCACAAATTCACCAAACCCCATTAAAGAAAACCCTAGATTGCCCATCAAATCATTCAAGATTCATCCCTTCCCTTAAAACCCAAGTCATAATTTCCAAGAAATTGTGAAAAAAGTTAAATCTTTTTTTTTTTGGGTTTTTTGAAATGACAGAAATACTTCAATCCCCACTTCAGATATCTTCTTCTCAAAGCTCTTTGATGTCATTAGATGATGACAATGATGGGCTACTCCAACAAACACATCATCAAATTTCTTCTTCCCTTATTAACCCTTGTCCCAATCTGTATTCAGTAGAAGTGTCTGTATGTAATCAGCCAAATACTACACAAGAAAGAGTTGGGTTTAGAGAGAGAAGAAAGAGGAGAGAGAGAGAAGAAGTAGAAGAAGAAGAAGAGGTTTTTTCATTGTTGGATGTTGTGGTGACTGTTTTTAGGAAATCATTTGTGGGTAGTTGTAATAGTGTGAAATTTGAAGACTTTTGTTCTGATAGTAACTCAAAAAAATCTTCAAAAATGGAGATTGGAGTGCCTACAAATGTTAGGCATGTTGCTCATGTTACATTTGATAGGTTTAATGGGTTTCTTGGTTTGCCTGTTGAGTTTGAACCTGAGGTTCCAAGAAGGCCTCCAAGTGCCAGGTTTGTGATTTCTTAAATTTTTTTTGTGCATTGTTGACTTGTACTGTACTACCTTTGTAGCTCATATTTTTTGGGGTTTGTTTTGCTTCTATGAATCATGCATCATGGATATTTGTTTGTCCAAGTTCTAACCCTGCAACTCAGTGGAATTTCTTGGCCTTTTGGTGGTTTTTTTTTTCTTCATTTTTGGTGGAAGAAAGATGTGGATTTGACTTTTTAGGTCAAATGGTATCAATTTTGACATTGGAATTCAATGTTGATTTTTTTTTTTTTTTTAAAAAACTTGATAACCCCATCAAGCTTGATAATGAAGATTACAAGTAAAGAAAAAATCCAGTTGGGTTTCTTACAAAATTTGGATCAATTTTGTATATGGAAATTTGTATGTATGACTATGACCTTGATCTTTGTGTGTGATTTTGCAATATTTCATATTATAGTTGTTGAATCTGGGGTTATGTTAAATAAAGCAAATGGAACTTGAGATTTCTTGGTATGGAAACTTTTGTGATTGATCATATCATATCTTTTGCACTGTTAAAGGATATGTGGAACCCCTTGGAATCTTGTTCTAAAAAAGTCCTTAAAAACGGAGGTTGCTACATATATACAGGTTTGATATGTGAAACCCCTTTGAATCTCTCTAAAAGAGTCCTAAAAAGGGAGGTTCATGCATATATATATATATATATATATATATAGGGTTGGGTTCCGGTGAAAAGTTGAGATTAACGTTAGAAGCGTGAGAAGTGGTTATCAACCGTTGGATGAGAAATGGATGCACATTAGGATGAGATACCGGATCAATTCCCTTTCAAGCTGCAATTCATGGGAGGGTATTTGATTAAAAGTGATCAACGGTTCAGATCCATTTCTCACACTTCTCACGTTAACCTAAACTTCTCACACGATCCTTCGCCTATATATATATATATATAGGTTTGATGGTCTGTGTCAAGCCGATTTTGGTCGCGGAACTCTAAGCTACTTTTAGCCCTTAAAAGGGCAAGTATGGTGCACCAAGGTTCCTCTGGGGTACACAATCTTACCGTTGCATTTTGAGCAGTCGGGTTCTTTATCAAGGCTCAAATTGATCATGATCCATTATAAATACTTAAAGCATATGTCTTTTTTTCTTTTCTTGTGGACCATGTGAAGAATTTGCCTTAACTTGGTTTTGTTTTTGCAGCACAAGCGTTTTCGGGGTTTCAACTGAATCTATGCAGCTCTCATTTGATTCTAGAGGTAACAGCGTGCCCACGATCCTTCTAATGATGCAAAGACGTTTGTACGCTCAAGGAGGCCTTCAGGTGTGTTTGTAAACCCAATGGATTGATGAGTTGTACAGTACAACTCATCAATGCACCCCGTGACCTTTTCAGATTCCTGAAAGTTTCCATTTTGAACTAAAAGTAAGTGTCGTTATGCCCGTCAAAATTGCAGGCAGAAGGAATCTTTAGAATCAACGGTGATAATGGACAAGAAGAGCAAATAAGGGAACAACTGAACCGAGGAGAGGTGCCCGAAGACATTGATGTACACAGCTTAGCAGGTCTTATTAAGGTACCCCTTTTGCCAATTGCATTAAACTTGCCCTTATATCACCGAACACAAAAAGATGCATACATAGCGTTTTTTGCAGATGTGATACAAATGTTTTCTTGTACCTGCTTCTATTTGTATGTTATTGCTTACTCTAGAGCCAACTTTTCAAAAATTTATCTTATCTGACACTCTTTGTAGTCAGAGGTCTTTACAGAAACAACCACTCTACTCTTTCATGTAGATGTTAGGTCTGCTTACATCTTACCCTTTGTGGACCCCACCTCCAGATGGGATTGTTTGGTTTGGTTTGGTTTGTTTTTTTTGTGGCACAAATATGTGTAAGAAGTTTAAGAAATTGTTGATGCATAGGGTAATTGTTAAAGCTGATGCGACACTTTAAGAAATTGGGGTGTAATTGCGCTGATACAGATGGTAATATAAGGGTAGACACATGGCGGAACGAGGACCACCTCAATACGTCTAATTAAGTTCTTCTCAAACGCGTATCTACTCGTCGAAAACTTATCTAGACATCATTAATCAGCCAATCTTTTTGGATTTTTGTGGTTATTAACGGAGACAACTTGTCCTCAATTAATTCAAGTACATTGAAGTGTTATTGATGTATGCATAGCTGTTCTTTGAATGAAACCACCATACCATGTGGGATGAATGTTCTTTGTCTTGTGCCTAGGGATTAATTCGTAATTTAATGAAGTGAACATGGTAAATGTTGACCTTAGAATTTAGCCATTTGACCTCAAAAATCGTATCATCCGTCCTTTGGAAGGAAGGCACCCTTTGAGTTAGAGGTCAGGTCTGCTTACATCTAACCCCGGACCCCACCTCGGGGCGAGATATACTGGGCTCGTTTGGTTTGTTTTGGTTGGGTAAGAAAGAGAAATGGTTTGGCTTTCTTGTTAAGTGTGTGTTTTTTTGTGTAGGCTTGGTTTAGAGAACTGCCAAATGGGGTATTGGACACGATTGAGCCGGAGCAGGTGATGCAAGCGCAGTCGGAAGACGAGTGCGCTCGGCTCGTGAGGCTGCTGCCGCCAACGGAAGCTTCGTTGATGAATTGGGCCGTGAATCTGATGGCTGATGTCGCTCAACTTGAACATCTTAACAAGATGAATGCTCGTAACATCGCTATGGTGTTCGCTCCAAATATGACTCAGGTGAGTCGGAACATGTGAAAGTTCCAAACTTTATGGAATGTAAATTCTATATCCGCCCCACTCTTTTGGGTAGAGGTCAGGTCTTCATATAGATATGATTCAACATATGAAAGTTTCGAACCTTATTGAAAGTACATTCTATATCTGCTATGTTTGGGTAGAGGTCAGGTCTGCATACATTTTACATGTGGACCCTACCCTACGGGGATATATTGAGTTTGTTTGGATTCTAAAACGTTTGCTATTGCAGATGGCGGATCCTTTGACCGCATTGATGTATGCGGTCCAAGTTATGAACTTTCTGAAGACTTTGATCGTCAAGACGTTAAGGGAAAGAGAAGATCTGATAGTTGAGCCGGGACCCGCATCACGGTTTGATCATTTTGACGAAAACAACGAACCCCACTGCTCTTTAACAATCGACGAGACCAATGAGTTGAACATGGAGGATCAACATATTTCAATCAAAGAACCCACCTTGGAAACACATGAAAACACTTTTGAGGATATTTTGAATTCTAAACGTCAAAGTCAAACTACAATGGTTGACGAAGGTGGTGCTAGGGCGGCTGAAGGCGGTGGAGTTAGGGTGGTTGAAGCAGCCAAGAGTAGAAATCCACAGTCGAGCAACGCTAATCATAAGAAGGGATTGAGAAAGAATGTAGAAAAGAGCAAAGGAAGCACGATCGTGAGCCGTTTAAATTCAAGAAGTGAGAGGATTGAGGCGTGGCGGTGAATGGGTGGCCGGTGCGGATGGGGTGGTGGTGGTATCTATTTGACCGGTGGTCAGAAAAAAAAGAGTCAAGTTTATCAATTTGGTTTGGACATGTGATTTGGTATATGCTATGCATACCAATGGTTTGTTTATGTTTTATATGCATATGGGGTTGATCATATTATATATTTTTGGTGGTTTTGATTCATATTAGGCTGACCTCCGTTGACTTATTTTGACCTAAATCTTATATAGAATAGAAAATTTTCTATTCATTATATAAGTTTGACTTCATGTGGAAATGGCTATCTTACAAATCAAATAAAAACAATATATCTTATACTTAAGTAGGGTATGGAAAAATAGGATGCAGGATGTATGCAAATATTACCTCTATTTTAAAGGTAGTTTATCTGCCTCTATTTTATTTTAAAAGGTAAGAGAGACTGTTTCTGTGAAGATCTTCAACTTGTAAAACAAAAAGAAAATACAAGGATAAAGGTTAGACAAAGGCTAAATGACCTAAACGTAATGAGCCTCTTCGAGATGTTTTAAAGATGTATAATTGACATCCAATGACAATTTACGTCTTTTGAGCTACAGATAGACTCGAGCACAAAGGGTCACCTTGCTTGCCCTTGTGTGGAACCACTTCGTGTGTCTAATTTATGAACAATTAAAAATCTTCCACAACTTGGCGTTTAATATCATATAGACTTATGCATCTCAAATGACCCGTACGAAACTTAAGCTTTTGGTGAGTTGAACTCGATGTTGAGTTTTTTAAGCTTAAAAAGCCGACAGTTGGGCAATTTGACTATGAAAAGTTTGGAATCTTGAGTAAGACTTTATGGTTGGGCATACCGTATATGGTCTTAAGGGTTGTTCGGTAATGGAATAATGAGTTGTAATGTTGTATGCATGTATCGCTTATTCGGTAAGCCATACAATGTTGTTCAATTATGGCTTAATGAGACATATAGCAACTTATTCGCTTAGCTGGTTTTAACGTGGTGTTTGCATTCAACCATCATTTTCTTTTAATGACCTCGGAAACGAAATACACCCTCTCAAACTAATAGTTTTCTCTCAACAACTTCCTATCTTAGTCAAATATGATTTTCTATTCTTAAACGATCATAATCAAAATCAGTTTTATCAAACATTTCAAAAACCAATTATTACAACTCAAACTCTTACAAGATGCGAGCGAATATGTATTATTGTATGCTCTCATCAATGGAGCACATGGGGAAGGGGGTGTTTCGATATATAACATAACGAAAAAGCGACTAGTCATCATTTACTCCTCATAAATGACAATTGACAAGGTCCCATACTTTAATGATACTCGGTTGTCGTTTGTTTTTTAAGAGGTCTAAAGTTTGAAGTTTTATTTTAGTTATGATTAATAAGAGGTGATGTGTAAAAAGGTCTGAACGATTTAGACTTAAGAGCCATTAAGAGGTTTTTTAGAAAAAACAAACAACCCCTCGGTGTCTTATTAGTTGCTATATTTTACCACTGATTAGCAGTAATTTTTTGTTTAACAATTGAATTGATTTAGATAAGGTAATTTAATAAATAAGAAAGAAAAAAAAAACATGCATATGATATGATCGTAATTGCACATATATTGTCCCGTTTTAAATACTTGGACAAAAAATTGATTACCGGTAATCTCAATTGACTCCGTACGAAAACCGTCTCTAAACACACCAATATGCCGAGGCATTTTTTGACTCCCTCAGCTATGATCGAGGGTTGAGCCCGAGATTATCTTGTATTTAGGAAAAATTAACCCATCTTAGGGGTTGTTTGTTTTTTTTAAAACCCTCTTATTAGCTCTTAAGTTTGAATCTTTCAGACCTTTTTACACACTACATCTTATTAATCATAACTAAAATAAAACTTCAGACCTCTTAAAAAACAAGTGGCACCTTAGTTACACACAAAAGGCCCCACCATTTTAAAGGGATGTTTGGGATTGCTTATTTAAAACAACTTATGGTTATTTTGAAAAAAATGTTTATCAACTTATGCGGTGTTAAACCAGAGTTTTTAAAAAAATGTTTGGATTAACTTATTGTGGTACCAAAACGTAATAAGGTAATAAGTTGTTATTTAAGGGTGTTTGAGATTACATATTCATATAAAATAACCAAAAAAGTCATAATCACTTTTCAAATAAGTTGATAAGTTAGAACCCAATGACTTATCCGAGCACCCCCTAAATATTTTTTTAACAGAATGAGGTCTCAAAAAATCAGATAGAATATCGATGATTTCATGTTGCCTTGTGGAATGATAAACCCTAATTTCTCATACTTCTTCATAGTGAAAATTCAGAGATCAGTGTACCAATTCGAATCCGTGCACATTCTCACCGTCACCGGCCATTCAGTCGCAAGGGTCCAAGAACTCACTAAGGGTGCGTTTGGTATGCAGGACAGAGTGGGACAGGACAGAACAGAACAGGCTTGTCCCATGTTTGGCGTGACCATATGTGGGACACGCTAGAACTAAGTGGAACAAGCATGGGACACACTTGTCCCACTCCAACCCCCTGGAACTAAGTAGAACAGCAATACTTTGACTAATATACCCTTTGTTAAAAACATAAAACATGTCTTCTCATCATCCACGCCTCCAAGCTAGGAGTGTGCAAAACCCGAATAGTCCGAAATCCGAATCCGAACCGAAAATAAGATGTTTTTGCAAAACTCGAATACCCCGAAATCCGATAATCCGAAACCCGACATTTGGGAGGATATCCGGGTTCGGATTGGGTTTGATCGTTGGCCACCCAACTCGTCCGAAAACCCGAAATAACATAAATCTATATTTTATATACTATATATATATATATTTACCTAACTATTTTTTGAAAATCGTAAATTATAGTCTATTGAAATATTTTCTAAATTTTAAACTTGTTATCGATTTCATCAATCTTTCAATCGATTGTATTCATCCTAAAAAACGATTGAATTTATATATAACATTTGCATTATATAATACCCGAACCCGACCAACATCAATCCGAAACCCGACCAACCCAAACCCGAAACAACATAAAATCAGAAACTTAAAATTTGGGTTTTGATTTCCATATCCATAATTCAATCGTGATAAATTAGTTTTATGTTTTTGATAATCCATTGCACTATGTATTAGTGATGTAATCTATGATTTTTCATCAGGGGTAAATTCGTCATTTAACTGGTCTAGTCCAGTTCTGTCATGTCTTGCCAAACGCTGGACAGTTGTCCCGTTCTGTTCCGTCCTGTTCCATCTTGTCCTGTCCTGTCCTGTCTGCGTACCAAACGAACCCTAAACGTAAATTTCTTCTTCTATGGATTCCTGCATAAACCGTATGTTTCAGACTGCACGCATCCATCTTTTCTATTATTTAATTGCATTTAATTATCATTGAACTGATACCTACATATCGCACCCGCTATTCAAGGTCAAGCATTTATGTCATTCTGTTACCCCCTCGATTCTGTAAGAAGCTTTGACTATTGATTCTCAGATGAGATACTTTTGAAGGTTAAAGTCACAGAATATGGTCGATATAAGTCAAAATTACATTAGATACAAACCTTTTGAAGAAAATGTTTTGACTCTGAAAGTATAAAAATATATAACCTTTTGTAACGAGTAAAAAACCACTTGCTTAAATTGGAGTTTAGTTCTATTTTGTGGGTTGTTTCAAATCAGTTTTACTAGTTCTGTTGGTGTTATTTTCTAGCCATGAATCTCTGTAATGTGGCTGTTAACATAAAGAATAGCTAGCTGTTAGTAATGAAACAAAGCATGAGTTTTATCCCTAAAACCAGCTTCTTCTCCAGTATGCTATTGTTCTCACTTTAAGCACAAGAAACTAATTGTTATGTTTCAGATGCAATGTATATGGTCAAAGATTACTTGATATTTGTGTTTGTTTTATAAAAATTTCCTTCATTTTCCATTTTGTGCTGTGTGTTCTTGTTTTATTCTCACATCAAGTAAATGGGAGCCTCAATTTTCACTCTTTCTTATACCATATAAACAGGACCAATAAAACGAAAAAATGTGAGATGAAAAAATGACTGAGTCCACCTTGAGTGACTAATTTCTCCCTTTTGCAATTAATTCTTGTACGAGATAAGTGACGTCATTGTAAAAAGCTATGGTTCTTATAGCTAAAACGTGCATTTTATCTCCTATTTAGGGGATTTCGATGTGTTTGTTTGACATTTTAATATCTGTGCAGACATTGAAACCTTAAATATGAAAATGATGCAAAGATGGGACTTTGATGTGTTTGTATTAGAGTTGCACAAAAAAGCCCAGCCTGAAGCCCGGTCCAGGCCAGGACTCACCCTGATCAGGGCCGAAATTTTGGGGGCAGGCCCGGGCCAAGAAAGCCAGCCTGAAAAAGACTTGAAAAGCCCAGTTAAACCCGAAACAGCCCAATCAGGCCGTTTTTCAACCCTAAAGCCCTGACCGGGTCTTTTTTTCTCACCAAAAATGGGATTGGAAGGCCCGGACCCAGGCCCGAAAAAGCCCGGGACTTGTGCACCTCTAGTTTGTATTGTCTGTTAAGATTTATGCGGACATCACAGTCTTAGACGCAAAAAGATGATGCAACTCGTGGAGTTTACAAGCTTTTAACGAGGGCTTAAAGCCAAAGTACATGAAAAACAGCAAAAAAGGTACAATAAATGATAACAATAAAATAAAGTCAAATACACAGCAGAAAAAGTCTGTTTGGTTAGAGGTATTGGGGAGTAATTAATGCGATTGAAACTAAAAGAGTGTGTTTGGTACAATATAATATAATGGCCCATTCCATTAACAGCCCAAAATTTCGTTCACTCCTGCAAGAAAACTCCCTCGACTTTCAGGCCAAAACACAGTGAACTCGCCGACAGGCGACATTTCTCTGACATACTCTCCGTCCGGCCAAAACACAGTGAACTCCTTCGACTTTCAGGTATGTTTCTGATTCCATCCTCACTTCCAAACAACAAGTAAAGAAGATCATATTAGGTTAATAAGTATAAATAAAAGAATTATAAAAAAATAAAAATAAAGGGAGGACGGTGGAAGGAAAGCTACTGGTGGTGCGAAAGTGGTTTGTTTGTTTGCACCTAAATGTTTTGCTTTTAGGTCAGAAGGGGAAGTGTGAAAGTGCTTTGCCACTCTGTTTTTTTTTTCATTCACAACCCAATACCAGTTTTGAATGTAAAAAACCCTAGAATGGATAAAAATCTGTTAGTTTATTCACAGGGTATTGTTTTCTGATTGTGTATTGTTTTCTAATTTTACGAGGGTATTTTGGTTACACAGATGTTCTTATTAAATTTTGTTTCAATTTAGGGATTTCTTTCTAAGATGTAAGACCTATCCAGTGTTTAGTGATTTTTTGTGTTTTCTGGGTTATTTCTTGATTCATCTTTTAGACTTGTTCATATATAGATTATTTTAATTGCAAGTGCGTTAGGAGTCATTTCTGCCTTTTCTTTTTTCACTTGTAGTTTTGCAACTCTAATTGATCGATTGATGCTTGCTGGCTGCCTTTCGGCATACATGTTAGATCTGTTGGATCTGTGTTTGATCTCAATTTGATAAATCTTTGAACTGATCAATATCAAACACCCCCTTAATAACAAGTCTTTTATGTTTTTTTAACAAGCAACCCTGTACAAATTTGTTTATGTTTATGGAAGATCGAAATGTAATGTATTTTTGAAGTTGGATGAAACATCGAATAGTATTGTATTTTTCATTTTGGATGAAACATATTTTGTATTGTATTTTTTAAAGTTATGTTTAAATGATAAAGTGATTGGGTAATGTTATAAAAATGGTAACAAAACAAATTGTCAGTTATTATATATGATAAACAACCAAACAACATCTATGATAATGATAATGATTCCCAGTATTAACCAAACAACATCAATCAATACTCATTCTCATTTTCATTCCCATTTTCATTCCCCTGCTTGAACCAAACAGGCCCTAAGTTTTCTGAGATGTGAGCTTTTACAGAATCCATAAGAAAAGAAAAATGGGCCTGGGTTAAAATGATTAAGATACAAAAAAAAGCCTCCTCATCTTTGCACTTTTAGATGTGAGTTGGAATGAAAGGGGTTAGAATTCACAACTGTGCGTGATAAAAGAAGGAACCAAGAATCTTGAAAAGGGAGGAGGATCAAATTCCTGTTCGCCGAGGATTCAATTGGGCCATCAACTATTTAAAGGGTTTTCACGGTTGAGTTTGAGTTTCTTGATGAATCTCTGTTTATTGTGTTTATTTGCTTGTGGAATACAGTGAAGGATTTATAGGATTAATGTTTCAAGTTACTGTTGTTTAGGGAAGTCACTATTTTTCCTTGTTCTTTATGTTCTTTAGGTATAAGTTTAATTTTGCATCAACCTCCTTGCTTTTTGTAACACCCTAAAAATAGGGGTTAATTTAAACCTGGAATAATGCGGAATAAACAAGGCTAACATAACCAAATCACCCCAAAAAGGGAATAATTGTATAGCATTTACAATACAAAAATCAAATGAAATTAAACTCAACAACCTACTAATCTAGACCGACTAAATCCAGATTATAAATGGTTGTTGTCATCTCATTTCCAAAAGTATACTACCACTGTCAAGTGTATGCCTCTATAACCTCCAAAAATGCTATTACCCTTTAATGACTCTCCGCTGAAGTCCGATGAATCCCACCGCTAGAATGACCTGTTATACATGTCATTTTAAGAAAAAAACGTTAGGCTAAAGCCTAGTGAGATCAAACAGTTATATGGGGAAAACAATAAGTTCTAAACGAGTTAAATAGAGGAAAACAGTTGGAATAAATGCGGATAAATCATTACTTTTATACAAGTACCTCTTGGGTTGACGGGGGAGACCCGCTTACCAACATAAGTGACGGAATACAAAAGTAAGCCATTTTGATATGTTAGTAAAACCAAACACATAATAAAATACACGCATTGGTTGTCAGGCTCAGTGGCTTTAAACGTACACTAACGGAATGTCAACTTCAACCACAAAGGGTCCTTACGTTGAGTTATCCTCATCCAATGACATGTACTAGCACGTAGGACTTATACCACATCTGATGCCTAGTAGGACTTATACCACATCCGATGCCTAACGGTGCCTCGATGTGGAAAACTAGCGTTCCATCATGGGACGTAATGATACAAATAATCATGGGGTCATGACGCCCAAATGCAACCAAATATGCCAATCCCATATAAACACAATCAACCAATAATCTCTCAAACAATTTAGATGCCATCAAATGTGCAAATAGAAGATTTATAAAAGTTCTCATGTAAACCCCAATGAGTTTCCAATATAATTCCTTGAATATTACTTCCACACACTAAATCAACCCACACAAGTTCCCATTTGACATATTTCTCAATATTTCCCCAAACCCTAGTTTTTTATTTAAAGAGTTTGAACTTGAGATGAGAGGAAAACATATTCCACAAGTATATAAACCATAAACAACCCAAAATATAGGTTTCTTAACCTTTCAATCATACTTACATAAGTAACCCTAAAATCTCCAAAAATTAGGTTTTGGTGAAAACTCACCCAAATCGAAAGAAGTTAAAGAGGAGATATTTAGATGGTTAAAAACTACATTTAACATGTATAAAGTTTTATAAAGAAGGAATGAACTCACCTTGTAGGGTTGTAGCTTAAAACCCTAAGATCCAAGAAATAGAGAGATGAGGTTGGGGTCCTTGTGAAGACTTGGATTAAGCACAATAAATGCTCAAGAGTCCTGAAATAACAATAATGGTCAAGGGTTTTGAGGTAGGAGAAAGTATTAATGTCAAGGGAATAATGAAGGGGAAGACTTACCAGTTTGTTGGGAATAAATCGCACCTCAAACCTCAAAAATCAGATTTCTAAGCTGAAATCGCGACCAACCCTCTATTTAAACCCGCCCCCCATCCAGCGATAGTGGCGATTGTGACATTTGTCACTTTCGCCGGCATTATCGCCCGCGGTAAACTCCACGCGGAAGTGACACACGAGAGTGACCAGGGCAATACCGCCTGACACTATCGCCGAGATTGTACCGCTCCTCACAAGACCCCGACGATCTTGACACGGCGATAGTGACTATGTCACTATCACGGGCATAATCGCCCAACCTGTACCGAAAGTCAAAATGGTATTTTCTCACTTGGAGGTTTCCGCGTCCCATAAGGGTAAATCATAACATCGAATCTATTGAACCCAACATTTGCGTAATACCAAATACATCGAAATGATACACCCTTTCTTACCAGATTAGATTTTCAGGTGTTACACTTTTGTTATTTGTTAACCATTCTTACAAGTATGTTGATGGGCATGATGATGAAGAAGAGGTGTTCTTGGTGTTTCTTTAAATCGTAAAAGTTTGAAATTGTGATTTTGTGTTCGCTTTCTTTTGTTAGTTAATGCCTTGTTATAAAGTTTTGATTTTTATTTGCTTAAGAGTTGAATCTCTCTCAAATCCAAATATTATGAAGTAATGTCATTTGTGCCAAGTAGATTTCGGTTTTAGTAGTTGAGTAGTTGATCTAAGTAACATGTGCATTCGGTTTAATACGAAAAGTTAGTTTGACCAAGACTCCCCGAGAAAAAAACGATACCCTACTTACCCTATAACTGGAATAAGTTAGGTTTATGAATTTAAAACTTGTTGCTTGTTGCACGTTTGTGCGACAATAGAGTATGTGGATCAATGTGCATTATGGGTAAACTATAATATACTTTCATAATGCACATGAAATATTTGACCTATTTAGTCTATATTTCAGAAATGTATAGTTCCTAGAAAAATATTAACTTTTCTAAATAGATCAGGATGTTCACGATTTTCAATAAGAATTAGAAAGACCATGCCATAATAATCAGAATGTATTTTATTTGTTCCTGGTTGATTTTAGTCTTGCTAGAATATTTCTTTGGCTCTGACTGTTGCTCCTTCAGTTTCAGAACTAGGCAGCATTTATGGTTGACTTTTGTGTCGAACAAATTTGGGGAGGCAACCAGAATATCACTACACCTATTGCTTCTTTTTGTCCCTGAAAAGAATCCTATATTTCAAATCTCTTTACCTTACAAATTTTAATTTCAATGGATGCTTTTAGCTTTAGTTCAAAAATGCTTTCATTATCGTAATATATTGTCATGGTTTAAAGTAATAGTTATATTTCAGTTGTTTGTTGCTGAGAATATTTCTGTCTTTCATGTAGGTTGCTGCTGTGAAATGCGTTTTTCCTGCATGGGAGATAGTGAATGGTTATTTTGAGAATACTCCAAGCTTGAGGATATATGCTTCCATATGTCTGCAAACTGTGTTTAAACTTGAAGATACATTGCATTGATCAGAGGATGTTTTGTACTTCAAGCCTTCTTTCACCCTTACAACTTCCATCTCGAACGTATGATCCTGATTCTACATGTGTTTGGAGTGTTTTTGATACATGGTATATTATCTAATAGTACTTATACAACATTTTACTGACAAGTCAAGTTTGATATTTAGGGAAACCCATCTATGGTATGTATTACCGAACGAAGTGAAGAGTGAACCTCTAATAAAGAAATATGTTGACCTTCTATCACCAATTGAGAAAGAAAACGTTTTCAGCATGCGTGGAGATGAATTGCAAAAACTTGCTCTGCTAGCCCGTGCACTCGTTCGAACTACCATAACTAGATGTAAGCCCTTTTATTTTATTCATACCAATTGATAATAACGTTCTTCTTCATATTAATACATTCACTTTAATGAAAGCGGATTGCTTTGACATTGATTTTCCTGCGAGATACATAAGAATTAATCCTCTGATGCTAAGTTTATATAGATAAATACGGGTTCACAACTGTTGATAATTGTCTTGCTCACTAGTTTTCCAAATCGGTAAACCCCAACAAAATATATTTTCTATATGTGAGATAAAACGTGGAACTGACAATATATTTTCATGACTAGATCAGATATGTTCTCATGTTAGCCCAAGGTCTCTCGAGTTCAGAAAGAACGCCCATGGGAAACCTGAGGTTAGATTGATCTTCTTATCGGTTGATTAAGACACCATTTACTAATTCAAGGTCAAACACTAGATTACACAATCATAATTGTTTATAGGTGTGTTGGCAACACAGCGATGATTGGCATCCACCACCGCTGCATTTTAATCTCTCCCACACATCGACTTTGATAGCTTGTGGAATAACCATCGACTCTCCGGTATGTTCCCTTATCTTTCTCATTTTCATTAAAGTATTTTACTTATTATTAAATATTAGCTCAGGGTTGGGTTCCAGTGAGAACTTGAGTTAACGTGAGAAGCTTGAGAAGTGGTTATCAACTGTTGGATGCATATTAGGATGAGATGCACCGAGATAAGACGCACCGAGATGCACCGGATCAATTCCTTTATGAAGCGCGATTCGTGGGTGAGTTTGAGATTATAAGTGATCAAAGGTTCAGATCCATTTCTCACGCTTCTCATGTTAACTCAACTTCTCACATGATCCTTCGCCTATTAGCTCATCTGCAGGATCTTATTCCTGTGTGCCAATATTTTCTGACATAGCTACTGATGGAGCTTATTTTTACGTTTTAAAAACATAGATTGGTATTGATGTAGAAGAAAAGCAAAGGAGAATGAAAAACAATATTTTATCATTTGCCAGACGGTACTTCTCTCGTGAAGAAGTGGAACGATTAAGTGCAATCTCAGACCCTGAAGTTCAGCGCCAGGAGGTCATCAAACTGTGGACACTAAAGGTTTCTTTTCATTTGCTTTTGGTTTTGGACTAATTAACTATAGTTCTATACTTCTATTTATGCGCTGCATATCAATTTGAGCAACAAAATTGGGAGGATACGATACATGTATAATATAGCATAATTCTAAAGCTTACATGGTACCTAGGCTCTACTAATAAAGTACATATGGTTCTTTGCTCACCTTTTGTTCAACTTCAGACATTGGATCTTTGTTACTATTTAGGAGTTATCGACTCTTTGAAACTCATACTTGGCTTTTCCTTGTAAACTAACCATCGCCTTTTGGGAAATACAAAAAAAAAGGTGCTATGTTTTACAAGAATCAACGGTTTTAACTGAATTGTGGAAACATAATTTATGAAGATCTTTTATTCTGCACCTTTGTCCAAAATTGCTAATACTTACAATTTGTAGTATTCTCTTTTGCATGTGCTAGAGTTATGGTTTGTTTGCAATGAAAAGCCAAGTGTAATGGTCCAAAGAGTCGAGAACGCGTAAAAGTTATCCTTCAAGGATTGAGAGTAGGTTTAGCACAAAGCCATTTGTATCAACTGGAGCCATTTTGAAAGTGGGGACTAGGTTTGGGTTCAAGTTGTGTGTCTGATGTGTTGTATATATGAAATTGTTACACACCGATGATCAAATGCTTAAAACTTCCATTATAATGGTATGAATACAAAGGGTTTCTCAGTTTTCGAGAGGCCGAGATCTCTCCCAAGACTGTTGCCAATCTCAATTTCACACAAACTAATCGATACCCCCTCTAAATCCCAACCCCTTTACTTATACTTGATAGCCTGCATTAACAACTTGTACTATTGCAGTAACTATTTGTACCTTCCATTTAACATTGACCATGCTTACTAGAATTGACTATTTGATCCAGGGTACAACAGAAACAAACAAACATATATACTCTTTAAATATTCTTTCTAAATAAAAACATAATTCCAGGAAGCGTATGTTAAAGCATTGGGAACAGGCTTCTCGGGTGCTCCTTTCAATACTTTTACTATTAGGTTCGGGTCTGCAAATCCAAATCCAGATGCTAAGGTATGTCATAGAATGCCTTTCATTTCCAAATACTTCTCTTAAATATTATGATCCATTTTTGTTCACTATTTCACCCAATATCATAACCCTGAAGGGTAGTTTATGTTTAACTGGTAAAACCTTGGGTTTGTTTCCCAACGGAGATCACCAGCTCAACCCCCCCCCCCCCCCCCCCCCCCAGGGCCATTATAGGGTTTGATCGGCCGTTAACTTCAGGGTGCAGAGCATGTGCTTTACATGACTAGTTTATGCAAAAATAGGATGAACGATCATCTGAGTACTCAAGTGCCCTGTATTTCTGTGTACAGGATTCTGCGGTGGTCATCGTGCCTCTAGAGAACCAGACCAACCTTACAACCAATTGGCAATTTGCACAGGTGGAACTGGCCGGTTCTCACTATGCAGCCATTTGCAGGGAGAACGATGGGATCTCCGAAGGTACTCACTCGTATCTTGAAAATTATTATGCTCCCATAAAAATCCATTACTTGTACAAAATTGCAAAACTTTTCTTTTCTGGGATGTTTCACAAAAAAGAATCAGCATTCTTATTTTAAAAAAGATTTTAGTTTGCAGATATATATATATATATATATATATATATTTATATATACATATAGGCGAAATATATATATATAGAGAGAGACAAAGGATCGTGTGAGAGGTTGAGTTAACGGTGAGAAGCGTGAGAAGTGGATCTCAACCATTGGATGAGAAATGGACGCACAATAGGATGAGATGCACCAGATCAATTCCCTTCTAAACACCGCAATTCATGGGAGAGCATTTGATTAAAAGTGATAAATGGTTCAGATCCACTTCTCACGCTTCTTACGTTAACCTCAACTCAACTTCTCACATGATTCTTTGCCTATATATATACATGACTACCCAAAATCATCATTATAAAAAAATGGATTTGAATCCAAGATTTATTTATTTTAACTTGAAATTTTTTAAACCATTTTATTTGAGAGAAATTATCATTGAATGCAGTTGTTAATTTTGGCAGTAAAAAGTATTCCCACCATCAAATTGCATTGCCTTTCTATTTGGCAACATTTTAAGTTAATATCATCTATGGGGTTGTTTGTTTTAAAAACCTCTTAATGGCTCTTAAGTCTGAATCATTCAGACCTTTTTACACATCAGCTCTTATTAATCATAACTAAAATAAGACTTCAGACTTTAGACCTCTTAAAAAACAAACGGCACCTATTTGTGTGTTGTGATTATAATAGTATTGAAGAAGTTTAATAGTTAAATAAATGTGGAATTTATCATGTTGAGCTTGGATTTCATGTAGGGGCTCCAATGAAACTGATTGTGCGAAAGACGGTTCCTCTTGTTGAAGAACACTGCGTTTTATGAGATCGATACGATTTTATAGGTTTTCCAGTTTTACATCATTTTATTGCAAATTGGTCCAAAAACAAGAATCTGATGCACAGAGTAGGCTGAACAAGACGGAACTAGACAAGATTGATTGAATTAATTGCAGTATATGAAAAAATGTTAAAATTGAAAAGCGCTTTTAATGTTAAGCTTTTCCATATAATAATTATTGATCTCAATTGGTGAAACAGAATGTGAGAATTGTGATGTTTCTTTGACATATAATAATTATTATCAATCTCATTAGATGGATTTAGAGATGGTTAAAAATCGGTCCCGTGCCAGGTCCGATAAGTTCTAAATGGGTCCCGTAAAAATTGGCTGCTTGGTTCTGGTTTCGGTACTGACCAAAATTCCCAAGACATAATTAAGCCAGGTTATCGGTCTGTTCCTAGTACCAAATCCGGTCCCGAGTCTGACCTTGTTTTCTTTTACACAAAAATGTTGTACATGTATCTATAATTACAATTTTTAAACTTTAGTATTGAATACATTTTAAATAATACATGCAAGTAGATAAAATCTTGTAAAATAATTTATAAAAACTTAAAATAAATTTGAAAATCGAACCTATACATAACCTGTTCCGGAGTTAGGACCGACTTAAAAATTCCGTAAAATATACAACCGGACTTGGCACCAATCAGTCTCGGGCCGACCCAATTTGACATGTCTGGATGTCGTTTGTTTTTTAAGAGGTTTAAAGTCTGAAGTTTTATTTTAGTTATGATTAATAAGAGGTGGTGTGTAAAAAAGTCTGAATGATTCAGACTTAAAAGTCATTAAGAGGTTTAAAAAAAAAAAAAACAACCCCAAGAGTATTAAAATTAGACGGGTGCTAATATATATACCTTTTTTTGTTCATTTTCATTTTCTATTTTCCCTTTTTATTTTCATAAAATAATTAGTAAATTAATATGGTTATAAATAATTTTATTAAAATAATGACTTAAGAGTTATATTGTAAGAATCTTAACCAGATAAATCCTTAAAAGTATACCAGAAGTGAACACGTATAATGCAAGGCTATTTTAAAATCCAAAGTTCGAACCCTCAATCATGATTTATATTTTGTTTTGTTGATTGTCCTTCTCAATTTTATTTTACGATCTTAAAAAAATAGATATATGTTGTTTATTATTTTATCTTTACAAAATTCTCATTTCCTTGTTTAATCATTTGATTTAAATTATACTATAATTTAGATTTAAAATAAAAATGTATTTTATTAAAGAGATAATATATTTTAATAAAAAAAAGGTGTTTTATCTCGGATTTTTCTTCTGCTTATTAGTTAACTAATATGAAAAGTTTTTTCTAAAAAAATTTAAATTTTAGATATTTTAGTGTTTATCTATATTTATTATGTTTATCTATGGTTAATTACACGAATTTAAAACATAAAGCTTTAATAAGTTGTATTTATACTTAATTAACTTGTAATCTTGAAATTTAAGTAATATGCATTAATAAGTGGTACTTGATGCATAGAAAACAGTTTTTAAGAATTTAGCTTGAATGCTTTATCTATACTATATTATAAAGATTGTATAAAAAACTCTTAAAAACAAGTCTTAAAATTTAATGTACAACTATTTAATGCTAATTACTTAAAAAACAATCATTAAAGTTGTATGTACTACACTTAATGCTATTTATTAATTTTCAATCATTATCTCTAACCATTTTAACTTTCCTAAAATCATTTCCCACTTTAACTCCCTTAAAATAACTCTCAGCATAATTAAATATAGAATAAAAATCAAATTTTAAATATAAAAATATAAAATATAATTAAAAAAATCTAACAGAATATTTTATAAAAAAAATTATATTTTTAAACCAAAATAAATTACATTATATTATTAAGTCTAAATTAAACAAATTTATATAAAAAATCATTATCAATCTCTCACAACCAACCAAAATCGTAATGTAAATCGACAAAAAACAGAAAATAAAATGAAACATTAAAATCGTGATGTATCTAGCAGCGTTGCGTGAGTACAAATAGTTCATATTTTATACATGGTTAAACTGTCCTCTTTAAATGTTAATTTGTTTTATTGTTTACTTTAAAAGTTAATGAAAAAAAAAATATTAATTAAATATTTAAATTCTTAAATCATGGAGATAAAAGGAAGTATATGTTAGTAGAGATAGTTTTTTTTTAAATCACCTTAATTTTGTAAATCGTAAATTATCGATTTTATTGGTCAAATTAATGAAATTGTTTAATTTGATTACATTGTAATTCTTTTCTTAATGAAATTATATCATTTATTTGTGTTTTTTAATTATGTAAAAATGAAAAAATTTCATTAGAATGAGAAAATACATGAAACAATTTTATTTTTACATAAAGAACACCAATATATGAAATAATTTCATCAAATTAACCAATGAAATGAGGGTTGCACGATTTACAAAATTAGAGTAATTTGCATTTGATCTGTCTTTAGGTCGGTAATAATTAGGGGTTGTTTGTTTACCTCTTAATGGTTCCATTAAAAGGCAACATCTGAATCGTTAAGAGATGAATCATGTTTGGCAAAAAAATAGTCTATCTTTTAATGATTCCAAAACCCTCTTAATGATTTTGTATCTTGAGTCTTCCTTAACCATTATGCATCCTGATTTCATTTTGAACAATTACCAAACAATCATATTTTATTTTGCACTATATCATAAGAGCCTCTAAATCATTCTGACCACTTAATCATTCTGTACCAAATCATTCGACAACTGACATACAACCCTTTAGAATTTTTGAAATATATAATGTTTTGAATTCATAATTCATAATTACAAGTTTATTGTGGCCGTTGATCTCTTGATACCTACATCATATCATATCCAACAAGAGAAACGGATAGAAAGAAACCTGATTCTGTCTTTCTTTCTTTCTTTCTTTCTTTCTCTGGTTGTGGATAACCAGACAGAGAAACCTCTCACATCTATGGCTATGGAAGCCTTAACTTTCTCTACCGTTGCTTCCCGCCATTTCTCCACAACTTTTCCACGAAAGACCACGCACTCTTCTACACCTTCATCATCACTTTCGTTCCGATCCAACATTTCATCTTCTACGGTTACTACTACTACTTCATTTTTAATTTCTTCCTCTTAATGTATTTTCTGGATTATTTGCTAAATTTGTTGTTTTTTGATGGTGCTAGAGAGAGCTTTGGGGAATTGTGAATTCTCAGAGAGTAATTACGGTCAGGAGGAGAGAGAGGCGTGGGGTCATCAGAGCTGAGATGTTCGGTCAGCTCACTAGCGGACTCGAATCCGCTTGGAACAAACTCAAGGGCGAAGGTTTTATATAATCCTCTAACTTTATTAATTCACTGTTTTTTCTTCTCAATTGATATAAATGTCAATATATTTTCTGGTCATCATCTTGTCATTTATGTAATTTGAATGTTTTAGGGAAGTTTTTAGGTTGTTTTGATTGATCACATCTGTTTTTTGGTGTTTGTATTGGAGAAAAAGAACTCTATGTAACAATCTTACACTCCTTAATCCTATGATTAGAGAGCTTGTTTCTGATTTCAGAAATTCAAACATACATCCATAAATAAATGTAGGAGTAAGAAATCTTAATTTACTGCCCAATGATTCTTGACTTATTTTTATTTATTTATAAAAAAACTTGTTTCAAAGCAAATAATAAGTCTAATTATGAATTGCAAAGTAATATACAAGTTATTGGTATAATTACTTTTGTTAATTGTTTAGGTAGATATGAATGTGTCTCTTCTTGCTCATATGTAGTGATTTTCATGTCATTATTGTTGACTAGCTGTTGCTGTAAATGTTATGTGCTTCAGAGGTTCTAACGAAGGAGAATATTGTGGAACCCATGAGGGACATTAGGAGAGCTCTTTTAGAAGCAGATGTATGTGCAAACTCTCTTTTTTTTTGCTGCATATGTATTTTCTTACTAAAAATGTGAGGAAAGTTCAAATGAGAACCATAAATATTTCGAGAACCAACTATTTCATGTATTATTCATGATGAATAACCCTAGATAAGCATGCATATTATGCATTTCCATTATTATTAATATCATGCATTTTCATTTTCATTTTCATTATCAATATCATGTATCTTTATTATGAATAATTCATGAGTATCTATCATGACATTCATCAGCAGTAAAGAATGAATAGTTGGTTCTCAATATATTTACCATTCTCATTTGAACCTGCCCCCTATAATTGTATATGCTTAATAAAAACATTTCATCTTTAGTACTAAGTTTATAATTTTTGGTGGCAGGTTAGCCTTCCTGTTGTAAGAAGGTTTGTTCAAGATGTAAGTGAACAAGCTGTTGGTGTTGGCGTGATTCGAGGTGTCAGACCAGATCAACAATTGGTTAAGGTATGTTTTTTTCTTGCATATTGAATATTAATAATTCAGTCAGCATATAATATGAAATTCTTCAGGGTAATGGAGGAAGGTTCATAAACATAGATATATAGAAACTTTTTCTTTTTATGTGATATACAAGGAAAATGGTTACACCTCTCAACAATTTTCCTATAATGTTCTTATTGCTTGTAATAGCAATTATATGTACCACTTCTTCCATAATGCTGTCAATATTTGAATTTGAAAGAAAGACGACTGGACTTTCAAAAGTAAGTGTCCGCTTTCCACTTCTACCTTAATTATGAGATGGAGAAATTGAGAAGTTGGTCATGTTTTATACTCCCTCCGTCCCAAAAAAAATTTCCACAGTTTTATTTTAGTTTGTCCCAAAATAAGTGTCCATTTTCAAAAGTGCCTTTCAAATTCTACTCTTTATTATGAGATTGAGAAATTCATATAAATACATATTTTTAAATCTGTGTGTCTTTATTCAATGTGGACACTTAGGGGTTGTTTGTTTAAAAAAAACCCTCTTAATGGCTCTTAAGTCTGAATCGTACAAACCTTTTTACACACCACCTCTTATTAATCATAACTAAAATAAGACTTCAGATTTTAGACCTCTTAAAAAACAAATGGCACCTTACTTTGGGACGGAGGGAGTACAATCAAATGTGACTACGTGAGATACTAACTTAAAGGGTGCAATTGGAACCTCTTCAAGTTAACTAGAAATGCAAATTGTGATCCAAATCTTCATGTTATCTTTTAAGCCTACGCAATGAAGAAAATAACTGGCAATCTTGATACTTCTATATAGCTCTTCCAGAAAAGAAATATGTTACTGGATTTTGGTTCATTTGATTACTGCTTTATGCAGATTGTCAGTGAAGAACTTGTGAAGTTGATGGGAGGAGAGGTTTCCGAATTGACTTTTGCAAAATCTGGCCCCACTGTGATCTTACTGGCTGGTCTACAAGGTGTCGGAAAGACAACTGTTAGTGCTAAATTAGCTTTGTACCTCAAGAAACAGGTGTGCTGCAGTTTTAAACCCCTCTATCTTACACTCAGACAATATACTTTATTTTCTGCATGCCTTTTGTCAATCCGAAGAATTGTATATAGTTACTTACCCTTTTTTGCAATTATAATGTAAAACAATGTATAGGGAAAGAGTTGCATGCTGATTGCTGGAGATGTATACAGACCAGCTGCAATTGATCAACTTGTCATTTTGGGTAAACAGGTATGAACCCTCCGTCCCATAGTAAGTGTCCACATTTCTGCTTTAATTTGTTCCAGAATAAGTGTCCACTCTCAAAAGTAAGTTCCCACTTTCCAATTCTACCCTTAATTGTCATGTGATCAATTAAAAAGTGTAGTAATTACACATTTCTAAATTTGTCTACCTTTTTCATTGTGGACATGTATTTTGTAGGGAGTATGCTATTTCTTCATAATAGAGTTAGCTTCCTTTGCTATTGTGCTGTGCTTGTTGACAGATGGTTTTGAACCATACTTTTTATTAGTTGATGCAGAAGCAGTTAGTGCTCTCAACATTCCTAGAAAAGTGATGTGGATCCTAAACTTGTTAAAAGGAAGGATAAATACATAAAGAAACCGTCAAAGAATTTCTAAATTTAGTTCTCAATGTGCTTTCAGGGTCCTATTTTGAGTCAATCACTTAAAACTAGTTCTCATTAAATATAACTTGTTACAGGTGGATGTTCCTGTGTACGCAGCAGGGACCGATGTCAAACCGGCAGAAATAGCCAGGCAAGGTCTTCAAGAGGCTAAAAAGAAGAATGTGGATGTAGTTATAATGGATACAGCAGGAAGGCTTCAGGTTATATATATATCATGCCCTTTGATTATTTTTGATACTAAAGAAGACAAGTTTCTGCAGAAAGCCAAGCACCATTTATTTTATTCTTTGCCTTTTGTTATCAGATAGACAAAACAATGATGGAGGAATTGAAGGATGTGAAGCGAACATTGAATCCCACAGAAGTTTTGCTTGTTGTGGATGCAATGACTGGCCAAGAAGCTGCAGGTAGGAACATCACATTGGTCTTTTGAAAATAATGTTGGTCTTTCTTCCTTTCCAAAAAAAATTTGCATACTTTTTCATTTGTGGGATTTACTGGGTTCGTTTGGTTTGGTTTGGTTTAGTGACTTTGTAGCTCATATAGCTTTGTTAGCTAGTTTGACTGTGTGTCTTTTTCGGATAGTGTTGTTTTTAAATGTATGACCATCTTACAAGTTTGAGAAGACCATTGCTTGACAAAAGAATGCCACTTTCATACACAAAAAACCCTAGAAACTTGTCAAAAAGTCATGGATTTAAAAAACACTTGTCGGAAGGTAATTTAGCTAAATAGCCCTTTGACTATTGTGCATATTATGTGGTTGGTTATGCTTTTTTTTTTCTTCCCTGTATTGATTCATTCAAAATCCAGTTATATTCTCTTTGTT
This sequence comes from Arctium lappa, assembly GCA_023525745.1. Lineage (NCBI taxonomy): Eukaryota > Viridiplantae > Streptophyta > Magnoliopsida > Asterales > Asteraceae > Arctium > Arctium lappa. The sequence goes on along the minus strand of CM042060.1, from coordinate 54,847,566 downwards.
ACTTCTTAAAATAGATTGTTGTCACCAAGGATAACACATTGCCTTTTTCTAACATCACTTTCAGTAGTGTCTTTATTATTTTACTTACTTTCTTTCCATTTTTTTCTTTTCCCCATCCACATATGAACACGATAATTGTAATACGAGTGTTTTCATTAGCGTTATGGCTGTACAAAGGTTATAGTGGCAAGCCAGGCTGTTGCTAACCATCCAAGAGAACAGGTCGACTGTCGAGTTTCTAAATCTTTTTCATTAAGAATGGGTCGAAGATCTATACACACATCCCCAGAACTCTCTCAGCTTTCATCGACAATGCTTTTCAAGATTTGAACCATCCAAGAGAATATGTTAACCGTCATGGATCTCTAAATCTTATTGCTAGCATATGGACCAAGTGATACGAACATCCTTGTTTAGCCACTGTTTTTATTATGTTTAGCTACTGTTTACTGCTGTATTTATTTCTTCCATTATGTTTGCATGCTTACTGGGTCAGTTATTAGGAAGTTATGCTAAAAGATGGTAGGTTGATTAGGAGAATAATTAGGAGTATTTGAAGGGTCATGGTCTTTATATTTATTGTATGGTTATCTTTTGGGTTTATGCAGAAAAGTTTAGTTCTTTGTTCCTCTCCTCTTGTTCTTGGAGATCACCCATCTCGAATCGGGTTATAACACCAAGCTTATACCTCCATGTCTGCTAAAGAAGTGTTTTAACACAACCTTGAGGACCAAAGCAACTGGCAAATAAAGACTTAGCCCTTGGGGGTCCTAGTTCTAGTCTCCTCAAGGCCACTAGGGAATCTTCAGGGGCCCATGGGATTAGTCTAGGTTGCTGTAACACAGACCGTAGGCGCATCTTCTGATTACCAAGGAACAAACCTGGAGAGCTATATGGTTCATTGCTTTTTTCAGGAGTCAGCAGCCTTTCGTCCTTATTTCATATATTCTGAAGGAACGATCAGTAATCTTGTTTCTCGTTCCTCTGGGTGGTGTTAAATAGAAAGTTAACTATTTTCATGTGATTTTTATATATTTTTGCAGCTACTGAGATTCCCATTATCTTTTTTATCATACTGATCTTGGTGATATTGCAGCCTTGGTGACGACTTTCAATGTTGAAATCGGAATTACTGGAGCCATTTTAACCAAGCTAGATGGTGATTCAAGAGGTGGAGCAGCTCTCAGTGTTAAAGAGGTTGGCCTTCTATAGTGAGAAAATACATACTCCCTCCGTCCCAATAAAATTTCCACAATGGAAAAGGCACAGATTTTTTAGAAATGTGTAATTATTACACTTTTTAATCAAATAAATGACAATTTTACTCTTAACAGTAGAGGGAGTAATGAATTTCTCCATCTCATTATCAAGGGTAAAATTGGAAGTATGCACTTACTATTGAAAGTGGGTGCTTACTTTTGGACAAACTAAAATAGAAATGTGAACACTTATTTTGGGACTGAGGTTGTATTAGCTAACAATATCTGTCTTTCTCCCATGAGCTTTGGATTTGACCCATAATGCTTATTTCACATATAGCCATCTAAATGGGGACTATTTAGGATATCGACCTTAAATGAGAATTTTGTTCACAACATAACCTTCTGACAAATTTAGTGGCATTCTTGTGTAAAGAGATGGCATTCTCAAACCTGATATGGATTTAAAAGAAACTTGTGAGAAGGTCATTCAACCAAATGACCCTTTAATTGGGCATTTTAGGTATCAGGAAAGCCGATCAAGCTTGTAGGACGTGGAGAGCGGATGGAGGACCTTGAACCCTTTTATCCAGATCGTATGGCAGGACGCATTTTGGGCATGGGAGATGTTCTTTCATTCGTGGAGAAGGCACAAGAAGTTGTGAGTACCTATTAACTGCATATCAGTTTTTTTTTTCCTGTAAAGAATGATAGCTTGAGATAACACTCGTTCCAATTATGGCTAGATGCGCCAAGAAGATGCTGAAGATTTGCAGAAGAAGATCATGAGTGCAAAATTCGACTTCAATGACTTCTTAAAGCAAACACGTGCTGTTGCACGGATGGGTTCCATGTCTCGTGTTCTTGGAATGATTCCAGGAATGGGAAAGGTACGGATCTAGGCTGTTGCCGATTTTTTTTTCCTTTCATGTATTGCTTTTGTTTTTTACGCATATATGTTCGAGGGTGCATTTGGAATGTGGGACCAGACAAGACAGAACAAAACTTGTCGTCCCATGTTCGACACTGCATTAGACTGGGACAGGACAGGACCTAAGTGGAACAAAAATGTTCTTATTTTGTGTCCCACCAAAATGGGTGGTACAAAAATAGGGACACAAGATTGGTAAATTGCTAACCTACCTGTGTCAAATCAAAAGCCTAATACCTTCCTCAATTCTTTCACCCGGCTACGTCACTCTCACCCATCCAGTTCTGTCCACGTACCAAAAATACCCTAGATAACGAGAACATCTTATATATGTGGTTAAGACAACCCTAGTTATGATCTCTATTTTGTTTCTCTCTTTATGTTGCATTCATTCCTTCACTGAAAGATTCATAATTCCGCTCACTCATCTTCAATGGACAGGTTACTCCTGCACAAATTCGGGAAGCGGAAAAGAGCTTGCTAATAATGGAAGCAATGATTGAAGTGATGACCCCAGGTTTTTCATCTTAAACCTATATATTTTAAATTATTTCTTGCTGAAAAATTGTAATTTTTATTACAAAATCTTCAACAAAGAGAATAATGAACACGTTTCTGGTGTTATTTTCAGAGGAAAGGGAGAAGCCTGAACTGCTCGCCGAATCCCCTGCCAGGAGAAAGCGTATTGCTCAAGAATCTGGAAAGACCGAGCAGCAGGTATATATATGTTTTTTTTTTTTAATCTTCGCATCAGCCAACAACCAGCTTTTCAGCCGTCAGCTAGCTTATCAGCTACTTTGCTAAAAATACCGTATCATTTTCGTAGTTTTAGTAAGATCTTTGTTGAATGGCAGGTGAGCCAACTTGTTGCTCAGCTTTTTCAAATGCGTGTGCGGATGAAGAATTTGATGGGTGTAATGGAAGGTGGATCAGTTCCTGCACTTAGCAACCTCGAAGAGGCCATGAAATCTGAACAAAAGGTGAAGCTTTCATTTTTAGATCCAAGATTCATCTTCAAACATCCATTGCATACATGTCCGTAAAGTTGATAGACCCAAAAGGTCATTTAACGAGAGACCCCATCATGGGCACTGGACTCTTAAGTCAACCACCTAGCAGACCACTGTATACCTGATTTGCCAATCACATGATGCTATTGGGGTGCAACTGATATGAAATAAACGATCCTTGTTTTTCTTGAAATTTCAGGCTCCTCCAGGTACTGCCAGGAGGAAGAGAAGATCAGAATCGAGAAAACAATTTGCAGGCTCATCTGGACGGCCAAGCGTCCGTGGTTTTGGTGGTGGGAACGGTGAGAACTGAAGCCTTCTTAAGGCTTACCGATCAATAAAGATCCGCACCCTCTTCCCGTCTGTAACTTGGATTTACAACCAACTTAAGGTAACGACATCCTCATTGCTTGTAGAATGATCTTTCGGAGTAGATAGCGTTTAAAAGAGAAAGGTGTAAAGTAGGTTACGAATTGAGAGTTTTCTTACGTAAAACTGATCTACATACATAGCTTGGAGAACCAGAATCTTTTTATTACGATTTTATGGAAATTGTGATATTGAATTCGAGTTCTGGCATGGGGTCGTATCGAGTATGTAATGACATTTTCCCTTCATTTTGCCAACTTAAAGTGAATATATCGATAGTGAAAGTCCAATGGAAGTATCATGACGGGCATAAGCATAACATAAATTGTGAATCTAAAGTTCATATTGTAAAACAAGTTTTTTTTTTGAAAGGGTATCCTGGGCCTATGGCCCAGACTAATCTCTGACAATTAGGGTCTATGGTCCAGCTGCTAAAGCGTGTAATCCTGAGTTTATCCTCAATGGCCATAAGTGTTGCTAGTGGGGCTCGAACCCGGGTTGAACGCTATGAACTCCCCAAGCCTTTACCACCACACCACAGCCCTTGTGGTTATATTGTAAAACCAGTTGTAATAATAAATTTCAAAACAAAACTAATATACAAATTTAAACGTGAATATTTTGTACATAACAATAATTCTTTTGATATTTATATATTGAGGTAGTTTATTATACAATCGATCCATTTGTACAATAGTTGGAATCTAATCTCAATCATCCGTTTAATCTAGTGAATATGTGGTTTCATGAATATTTTGGTCGTTTCTTAATATGTGTTGATCATAATTAATTAACTTTAATCATCTTCCATATATATATATATATATATATATAAAGAGAAAGGTTCAAACGAGAAGCTAATAATTTAAGAAAAATCGAGTGACTTTGGGTGCGACCTAAAGTCGTGGGCAAAATCGCGTGAATCATATATGATTTTATATGTACTCGACTGTTCTCGTTTTAAATAGATAATGTTCTCGTATGAACCCACCTCTCTCTTTATATATATATATACAAATCACAATAAATGAACTCGCATTATTTTCATAAATACCTCAATTTATTATTATTGTACAAATGGGATAGGTTGCATTTGAAAGGTTGTCTCTATCTATAGTGATTAGCGGATACAATTTTTGTTTGGAGTAAATTAATTATTTTCAAAATAAAAGTAAAATAAACGAGAATGTTCATAAATGAGTTTTATTTGAAACACATAGTATTTTATTATACCAATCGTTTTAGAATTAGGATTTAATTATGAATAGATGTTATGATTAATTGAAAATGCGTTCTTTTGTCTATCTATATACTAGAAAGTTTTTAATTAACAATATCATTTTAATTTCTCAACTTTACATTCTAATTTTATGCCTGAAAGAAATGGTCATGTATCCAACATTAGTCACACATCTACAACACAGTTATCAAATTAATTGTCGTTAAACATAATGTGACTTTCTTTTTTTAATCGCAACAAACTTATTTAAAACGTCATCTATACTATATTATAAAAGAGACATAAAAAACTCTTAATTACAATATCTTAAGCACAAAATACAATTAATTAAAGTCAATTACTTAATTTACAACTTTATAATGCTTTGGTACAACTTATCCAAGCACCGTATATCACAACAAATTTAGTTAGAGATAACAATTATTTATACTAGATATTTCTATAATTTTAATCACATATAATAATATATTATATAAGTTTATTTATTACGATAACGAAAAGTAAATAAGTTATTTTAAATTGTTAACTTTAGAAATAATATTATTTTCAAAATGTTGGGATGTTGATATATTAGAAAATAATACTTAAATTATAACATATTCCATAAATATTTTAAAATAATATAATATGATCATACATATATCTATACTATATTACTAGAATCGTAATCGCGTAATGCAACGAAATACATCACGATTTTAATGTTTCATTTTATTTATGCATTAGGTACCACTTATTAATGCATATTACTTAAAATCCAAAAATACAAATTGATTAAACATGACTACAACTTATAAAAGTTCAATGTTTGAATTCGTGTAACTACTGCAGATAAGCACTTATTTTTATTTTCTAAAATATCTAAAATTTTTAACTATTGATATAACTAACCAATAAATATAAGAAAATTTGAGATAAAACACCTTATTTTTATTTTTTATTGAAGCATGTTATCTTTTTAATTTTAAATATAAAATATCTTAAATATAGTTATCATTTAAATTAAACATTTTTTGACCCGTAACAAAAATTTTTATTATTATTTTTTTATAAAAAACCATAATTAAACTAAACTAAAATATATTTTTGTTTTAAATCTAGGTTTCTCAAAATCGTAAAATAAAATAAAAAAAGACTAACAAAAAGTTTGAATAATAATCAAGGGTTCGAGTTCTAGATTTCAGAAACCCGCTGCATTGCGAGGGTACATTTCTAGTTGGTTTTATAAAAAAAAACATATTCTAAGACATTTGTTAGCTTTTACAGAATCTATTATTATAAATATCAATCACTTTTTTGATAAAGTTACAAACTACGTTAAGGCACTTATATACACTAGCCAACTCTAGTTTTAACTAGCACTTACAGGACTTGAACGGATGACCGGATCTCAACTGATGACCAACTCTAGTTTTAACTCGATGATATCAGTAAACGGCAATTCATTTAAATTACTAAATTAAGGCACTTATATACACTAGCCAAATGATGTTATTCATTTAATGATTTTTTTTGAAACATTAAGGGGTTGTTTGTTTTTTTTTAAAAACCTCTTAATGACTCTTAAGTCTGAATCATTCAAACATTTTTACACAGCACCTCTTATTAATCATAACTAAAATAAGACTTTAAACATCTTAAAAAACAAACGGCACCTAAATCATTCGATAAATTTATAATTGCTTTTATAAAAAAACAAAAATAGACAATAGCTTAACATTAATAACCAACACCCCCATCAAGCACCTAGAGAAAATAAAGCACCACATTAACCTTTATTCCAATTCCTTTGACAGATTATATATATTTAGTCAACCAAACGACACCTAATGTACGAATTCTATCTTATCAAATATGATACATCAGTCCTTTAAAAAGTTACCCCATTTGTATACATTACTAAGGGGCTGTTTGGTTGGTTTTCCATTAAGTTATGTATGGATAAAGTTGTTTGTGTGGATTAATCTGTCTGTATAGATTTAGAAGATTTTTATTTGAAAGAGTTTTTTCATAGAATGAAGGAACGTGTTTTTTAATGAAAGAGACTGGTTTGGAAAAAACTTGGTTTTCTGCATAAAGCTCCCCCTTGAAATCTTACTGAATAAGCCACTTTCTATATCATTAAAACACTACCAAACGGTCATATATACCTGACTGAATAAGTTGTGAGTCTCATTAAGCTCATTAAGCTGCTAACAAACAGACCCTAAGGGGGGGGGGGGGGGGGTGTTTGGGATTGCTTATTTAAAACAACTTATGCTTATTTTAAAAAGTGCTTATCAACTTATGCGGTGTAAAACCGGAGTTTTTAAAAAAGTGTTTGGATTAACTTATTGTGGTACCAAAACGTAATAAGCTAATAAGTTGTTATTTAAAGGTGTTTGGGATTGCTTATACATATAAAATAACCAAAAAAGTGATAAGCACTTTTCAAATAAGTTGATAAGTTAAAACCAAATGACTTATCAAAAAGTGCTTTTCAGTGGTTTGGCACCGCTATAGCCTAGCCATTTTAATTTTTCCTCATCCAAACACTCAAAAGTACTTGTCTCCGATGACAAATTGCAATAAGCTAAAAAACACCTCAATAAGCAATCCCAAACACCCCTAAATCAAGGCACTTATATAAACTAGTCAAATGAAATTATTCATTTAATTTTTTTTTTCAAACATTAAATCATTTAAAAAAAAAATTAAATCATTTGATAAATTTATAATCACTTTAATAATAAAAAAAAAAGAATTTAACATTAATAAGCAACACCCCATCAAACACCTAGAGAAAATAAAGCAACAAATTAGCATCAAAAGTTGAAACAACATTTTCAACTTAGATATCCCGTTGACTCAAAGTCAAACAAAAATCATATGGATTTTCACAAATTACTAAGCTATAACCTCAAAACCCCCCCCCACCCAAATTTCCCTAATTTATGACCAAATTGATCATAATTTCAAGGTGAATAAAAAACATATGATTTTGTTTGTACTAACCTCATGTCCAAATTAGTAATTTCAACAACAAATGTGGCATTGAACCAACCCATTCTCATTGCAATCTACACATTTGATGCTCCTCCTCCCATCGCCCCCGATCAACTTACAACTCCCATTGCACACCCTACACATCACGAAGCGTACACCCCCGCATCCCGCGCACCCCGTTGCCGCTGTCCTCGGAATTCCGTCGAGTAAAATACCCAATTTACCCTCCTCCTCTAACTTCATTATTTCGTCAGATCCACCGATCAATCGCCCTTTCACTAGCACGATCGGGACCGTCACTTGTTTCTTGCCCAATAACGCCCTCACTTCTTCTTTGAACCCCAAATCCATCGACACATCACGTTCGATCATACGAATGTTGTGCGATTCGATGATCCCACGGACCGTGTTACAGTCCTCGAAGGTTTTCCGGATTCCCCGCAATGTGGTGGTGTAAATCACCACTGCGTTTTCACCGCCCGGCGGGGATTTCTTCTCGAAAGTCTCGAGGATGGACTTCGATTCGATCGGGTTTCTCGATTTTTGAATCGCCGGTGTCCCCAAAATCATCTTCTTGATCTGTTCCTTCTCTTGAAACTTCTTTTTCCTGATCGGATCGATAAGATCCGGATCGAACAACGGCCCAAGATTCCTCCTTCGAGCCGAGTTCAAACCCGATTCCACCGGCGATTCCGATTCCGACCCTCCCTTCTTCGAAATCCGAAGATTCGGGGGTAAAGTCGAAGCCTTTACGATCGTTATCATCGGACTATAATCCAATTTCCGCAACCCAACTTTCTTGTTTTCTTTCCCCGAAAACCTCTTCGACACCTTCGGAGAAGAAGAACCCAACTGATTCAAGAACTTCATCGGCGTTTTCACGTCGATTTCTGCGAACCCACGTCGCGATTTCGGGCTTTTCTTTGCCGGATTCGAAACGGGTGCTTGTGATTCATCTTCAAGTTCAAGATCCTCCATTAGCTCCCAAGCATTGATGATCTCCGGCGGCCCTTGGTGGGACCTTCGCGGCGGCGAGTTCTTCAGTTGGGGCGGCGTAATCGGCGGCGGAGACGGAGGCGGCGGCGGTTGCTGATCTTTGTCGAGTTTGAGAGCACCGTAGGTTGAAGAAGTTAAGGAAACAACATGGTGAGTGAAATCATTTAACAAAATCTCTTTTTTCTTGAGATCTTTCTTGATGTGTTTGGAAGATACGCAACCCATTTTAGTGTGTGTTTTTGGTGAAGTGTGTGTGTGTGTGTGTGTGTGTGTGTGTGTGAGTTTTGATTTTGTTGTTGGGGTTTTTGGGATGATGATGTCTCGATGTTTGTTTTCAGGGTAAGAAGTGGGAGTAACCGTTGGTGGATGTGAACGGTCTGAAATTTCAAATCTGAGGATTTTTTAGTTTTGGTCCTTGATGTATTAGTGTAAGTGCAATTTGGTACCCCATGCTAATTATGGGTTTTCTTTGTTGAAGGCAAGTGTAACGTTTCATTTAGATCGAAATGATAATAGTTAAGACAATAAGGAAATAAATTGTTGTAAGGATTTTTTTTCCCTAAATTAAACTGTTATAAAAATTTTAATTATCAAAAAATGTAAAAATTTATTAATTTTAATTTTTATAGCATAATGACTTGAATATGATTTTAAAAATCGTAATTATTAATCTAAAGTAAAAATATAAAAATCATAAGTTTATTAGGGGATGTTACATTAAGCTCTGTATGGATTATGTTGTCTATATGGATACATCTGTCTATTTAAGGAATGGGTGTGGGTTTGATGGGAGGTAAAGAGAGATGGTTGGATTATTTATTGGCATTTCTGGTATTACTTTGTTTAGGGTGGCCTAATGGGGACAAATCAGAGGTCCTGACTTATTTTAGCTACCAATTTTAGCCTAATGGTTTAACGATAAGTCGTAAAGAAATACTCATGTATGGCTAAACGAGTAAGTCGTCCAAACTTTTAAACTCATTAAACCGTAAGTAAATAGCCCTTTAGATATTATATCATAAATATGTAATTTGTTCTTTCTAATATTTGAAAGTTCCATTGCTCATCAATCATCATGGCTTATTATAATTTAATATAACTAAAGGCGTTATGAAGTTTTTAAATAAAAATAGCGCATGGGCACCCACAAACCAATTTTTTAAATTATTTAATGGAACATATTGAGTATTTATTACGAAAAAAAAACATTTTATATATGATTTAGAATTCGAGATTAATTAATTATTGAGGTAATTGATTTGTATTTATTGTATAAGTTTTTGATATAAGTAAGTTAAATCTTAGATAATTCATTTTCGTCGTGAAAAAAAAAATCTTATTGTTAGATTTATATAGTTTTATTTTTGCCTTTTGTCATTTCCTATAGTTCAAGAATGTGTTAGCTTCATCTTCATGATCATCAATGGTTAATTAAACCTGGTTTTAATCATAAAACTTACTTATAATATACATGAATTTATTATTAACCAATTAATAGAAGAATTATAAATTTTCTAATATTTGAAACTTTTTGACACATTACTTGTCGAATTAACTTACTCAAACGGTTATTGGTTTGATATTTGACATATTTCTGCACATACAAACATATTCTATTATGTGTGTGTGTATATATATATATATATAAAACGTGAGAACACTTGAAACAGACAATCATCACATATGATATTATATACAGACAAAATAATGTGTGGACGACTTGGCCCTCGACCTAGGTCGTCCATGTCCATCATGCATGTATCACCAGTTGATCACATGTAATGGTTGATTGTTTCAGGTGTTCTCATCTTCTAATAAGATACTCCTATATTTCTAGGTTTGAACTCTTCCCGATATATATATATATATATATATACATCGTTGACTTAATTCTACGTGCTAAATAAATAAATAAAAAATTGAGAAGAAAAAGGGGGGATATATGGGCAAATGAAACGCATATGAGATGGTACAAATATTGGAAATAAAAAGGCGCAACGCTTTTGGACGATTCATTTGGGGCCTACTCACTCCACAAGCATCCAAAAACCAAAGCTTTTCATATTTCTTAATCAAAATTTTATCATCATTTTTGTCCCTAATGACTTCAAACACAGTTATTTTAAGGGTATTTTGGTAATTTTGTTTTGATAAAATATATAACTTTTGAAAACCTCTCTCCTCTTTTCAAGTTTTAAAACCAATGACATCGATTTTGTAATTATTTCGATATCAAACAAAATCATATTGTAAAGAGGAAATTATATTTTGGTCCTTAGAAATTATAGTTTTCATCTCTATAGTTTGTAATTCAATCATAAGCACTAAAATAAGAGTGAATTATAGTTTTCATCTCTATAGTTTGTAATTCACTGTATTTAAGTCCTTATGATTTACAATTTATTATTGTTTCGCTCCCTATGGTTTAGAGATCTTTACAGTTTTAACATCTTATACTTAAGGATAGGAATTAGTTCAGGACCGAAAATAACAATAAATTACAAATCATAAGGATGAAAATCAAAAAATTTAAACTATAGAGATGAAAATCGAACTTATTAACAAACCACATGGACAAAAATTGTAATTTACTCTATTGTAAAAGACTTGCATCTTATTTATTTTAAAATGGGAAAAGTTAATCAAAACCTAACAAACTATTCTATTTCGAATGATTAAGTCTCCAAATTAATTTTTTGAATGCAAAACCATTAAACTTCCTCATTTTGAATGATTAAGTTCATGAACTATTTTTTTAAATGAAAAAATCATTAAACTTTCTCATTTTTGAATGATTAGGTCCCTGAACTTTTTTTCCCAATAAATTAAATAATCGAATTTTTAAAAATTAGTTATTTACATCTTTTTAACCCAAAACAGCTAACTGTAACCAATTTTCTTTTGATTCCCCCTCTTTTGATAGATAAAAAATAGATCAAAGATAGGGAGATCTAGCAGGGGTCAACAACGTGTTTGGTGATATGGTGAACAGACAACGTTCGGGCAATGGGGAGTGGCGAGGGAGAGCGGTATTATTGTTTGCGAAGGGTTTTAATGGCGTAGGATTTGAGAACGGTAAAACTAATTTAGGTTTTTTTTTTACTTTAAAACCTTCCTAATCAGTTATAGTAGTTTTTTTTAATTAAAAAAAAAGATGGTGGTAATCAATTTTTAAAAGTTCGATGGTTTATTTATTAAAAAAACGTTAGTGACTTATTAATTCAAAATGAGAAATTTTAATGGTCTTTTCATTTGAAAAAATAGTTCAAGGACTTAATTATTCAAAATGAGAAAGTGGTTTTTTCATTTAAAAAAAATCAATGATTTAGGCTATGTTCGGCAAACTAGCTTATAAGCTAGCTTTTCAAAACACTACTTTGAGTAGTGTTTCAATAAGCTAGCTTATGGTCATCCGAACGTGTACCAAGAAAAAAAACTAGCTTATCAGCTAGTTTTTTTTTGCCGAACATAACCTTAATCATTCAAAATGAGATAGTTTATTGGGTTTTTTTGAACTTTTCCCTTTTAAAATTGGAGGAACTATTTATCTAAGGGTAAATGTAGAAAATAAAAATCTATTTTCATACATTTTTTATTATAACATTATACTTATATTTTTATATTACAACAATATACCTTTGTGACACCCCAAAAATTGAGTAAATAAATAATTTTGAAAAAAAAAGAAAAAAAAGAAATAGGAAATAAAATAAAATGATTTTATCTTATTTTATTGGAGTAAAAATACAAATAAATGAGTTGAGATGAGTCCCTTATGTCATTCAACGAAAGTGATAGATGAATAAATGAGTTTAAATTCATTTTGGACCAAAATTGCTAAATATTACGTTAAATGGGACTGAAAGTAATAATCAAATAGTTGAAGGGGTCGATTGTAACCTATTCCATAGTCAAGGGACCTATTTTGTAAAAAGTACAACCCTGTTTGATTTAGAGAGTTGGATGGTGATGCAACAATTTGCTGAACTAGGGGGTTTTTATTGTCAACTTTTGTCAACTAATAATCCAAATTCTTTACATACAAGGGTTAGGGGTGACCACGGGTTGAGTTGATCGGGTTAAAGACATTTTAACAACTCAACCCAATGTCGGTGGTTTGAGAATTTTCAACCCAACTCAACCCAAACAAAAGTGCAACCCAACCCAACCCGTCCGGGTTGGTCGGGTTGTGTTTAAACAAAGTAAAAACAATATTGAAAACATAAAAATAAGATTTTTTTTTAAATACGATCCATCATTCAAAATAATATACGAGATCGTCAAATATTTTGGTATTACATATAACTTTTCAATAATGTCATTTTATGAGTTCCATTGCTTGTTAATGCCGAGTTGTTTTTGGTAACTTATACATATTAAAGGAAGACTAGAAGCGTACTCGCGCAATGCAGCGAGATACATCACGATTTTAATGTTTCATTTTATTTTTTTGTCGATTTACAGTACGATTTTGGATGGTTTTGAGAAAATGATAATGTTTTTTTTATAAATTTGTTTAATTTAGGCGTAATAATATAATGTTATTTTGATAGAATTCAATGATTATCTTATATATTTTAATGACATCTAGAAAAAAAATAACCAATTACATATTTAATAATATAATTAAAACAAAATTATAGTAATATAATATATTAATTAATAGTGATACATGGAAAGGTGTACATAAAAGGAAGGTCCTGCACATACCAAATTGGTGGGTGTTAGAAGTCTGCAGTAGTAATATATATCTTGTGCTTTGATACTTGTAAATTAAGAGATTTTTAAAATCTTGCATAAAAGGATGGTACCTTGTGCCTAATAATTTGTATTTAAGAGTTTTTTATCCGTGCTTTATAATATAGTATAGATATAAATAATTTTAGAGAGGTCGATAAAACGTTTATCGGGTTGGTCGGGTTACTTTGAGCCTAACCCAATATCAACTCAATAGATTCGAGTTGTCTTAATTTTGTATCGATCATACGTCGGGTTACCTCAGGTTGATTTTTTTACGGGTTGGGTTGATCGGGTTAGTCGGTTTTTTGAGCACCACTAATAAGGGTAGATCACCGGTCCATGAACATCTTTGGTTGAAGCCATCATGAAAAATAATGAGGTCTTGTGAGAGAAAACAGAGCTTGAAGTTCATCCTTAGGATTTCGTTTTTTCGTCGGTTGAGGTAAATTCTAAACCAAATTTGATGTTCTATATATCTGTAGCTTCGTTTTTAAGTTCTGCATTGAACACAAGTAGTCTCATGTCTCAGATTTAAGCTTAGAAGGTTCAATTTCGTGCTTACAGTTGGTTCGATTCGGTTTAAAAACCAAAACTTTGGAGTCAAAATACGAGTTCGTTTCTTAACCATTACATGATTTTTGGTCCATTTGGTAAGGATAAACATTGCCAAGGATTTGGTAAAAAGAAAAACGAGAGAGATGATGGTAAAGCAGGGCCAAACAGACCTGAAACATGCTGACGGTGAGTTAGAAATGCAAGGGTTGTCCGGCGTAAATTGCTGACTGTATGTTGGACTTAAGGGTGTACAAAAAATTCTCAACCCCCGAAACCTGCCCAACCCAACCCGCTCCCAACCCAATTAAACCCAACATGCGAAACCGCAAAACCGCTAATTAGAATGGTTGAAATTGGGTTAGGAAAACTCAACCCAACCCAAACCACCAACCCGCCGCTATTTTTTTTATAAGATTATATATATACAATTTATTCACAGCCCACATTTAAAATTCATAACCAAGACCAAGTCTGAATTTTAAGGTTTTAGTCATCTAATTCTAAGCCCATATTATACTATCTAATTCTAAACCCATATTAGTCTAACTAAAAAGCCCATAACTTATAATGGAGGCATTCAAATAAGTGAATATTTGGATGAAATTGCATCTTATGACTTTCTTGAAGAAGGTAACTTTAATAATATTTCTTTTTTCATGCTTATATTGGGGTATTTAATAAATTGTTTAATTTTTAGACTCGTTTATAAATTGTTTAATTTTTAGACTCGTTTATAAATTGTTTAATTTTTGTTTTCGAATTGTAGACAAATTCAAGGAGAATGCAACATTGGGGTCGGAGAGGTCCAAGACGGTCGTACTTGATTGAGGATTTGAAGCGTTTACTATCATTTAGACTTTTGAAGTTTAACTTTAAGGGGAAGTTTGGTTCACAAAATGTTTTTGGATGAAATGAAATATGTCAAAAGAATTTGACTTTGAAGGAATTGGAATGGAATGTTATCAGGTTTGACCACCTGTTTGGTTGACAGAATTGGAATGAAATCTGTTAAATGAATTGAAATTTTTCTGTTTGGTTCACATATTGTAGCTTTAAAATTGGAATGGAATTTTGGTAAATGACCAAAATACCCTTTTTGTTTATTTTAATTTTTTTCAACAAAAATTACTTTAATGAAATAGTCATTAAATAGTTTAATTTTTAACTAAAATTGCTTTGATTATTTTAGCACACGAATGATGATGAGAGAGAGGGAGAGAGATAGAGATAGGGAGGAGAGAGAGAGAAGGAGAGAGAGGAGAGAGAGGGAAAGAGAGAGGAGAGGAGATAGAGGGAGAGAGGAGATAGAGGGAGAGAGGATAGATTGAGAGAGAGAGAGGAGAAAGAGAGAGAGAGGAGAGAGAGGAGAGGAGAGAGAGAGAGGAGAGGAGAGAGAGAGGAGAGAAGGGAGAGAGGGAGAGGATAAATTGAGAGAGGGAGAAGAGAGAGGAGAGAGAGAGAAGAGAGAGAGGGAAAGAGGAAAGAGAGAGAGAGAGTTGGTGTCTGCTAATAATGTTGAACGGTAGTGGTGGCCGGTGGTGGTGGTTGCCAGTGGCGGTGGTGGTCGATGGTGGCCGGAGGTGGTGGCCGGTGTTGGTAGCCGGAGGTGGTGGTCAATGGTGGCCGATGGTGGTCGAAGGTGGTGGTGCATATTAGGATAAGGGACAATTTTGTCAAAAAAAAATGACATTCCATTCCAATGAAATACCACCTCGTCCCCCCCCCCCCCCCCCCCAAGGAATGTTGAATTCCTTCATTTGTGGAATTCATTGGAATTCAACATTCAAATTCCTTAAAAAGAATGAACCAAACGATGTAATGGAATCTGGTCAACGAAATTCAACATTTCAATTCCATCAGATTCCATCAGAATCTGTGAACCAAACGCCCCCTAAGACTTGTGGATTTTAATATATATTTGAATGATTGTAATAACTAATAACTTTGTTGAGAATACTTTTAGAATTATTTATCGTATTTCAATCGACAAATTTGTGTATTTTACCAACCCGCCAACCCAACCCAACCCAACCCGTCATAACCCGCAAGGGTTGGGTTGGGTTATAATTTTGAATGGGTTGGATTGGATTGAGATTTTCCAAACCGTCATAATTGGGGGGACACCCGCCCAACCCAACTCGCGTACACCCCTAGTTGGACTAGCTTCTTGGTTTCCAGATTTTGGGCTTTGTAAAGAAAGAAAAAAAAAACCCAACGTAGTGTTGAGCCCAAAATTCATTTAATATTATGAATCTTGGTTTTGGGTTATTTTAATTAATATATGAGTTTAGATTTTATTTAAATTAATATATTACTATATTTTGGAAAATTAATATTTTTTTAAGAGAGAAAAGGAAAGATTTATTTAATTATTTAGATGATTTAAAACGTCGTATTTGGTTAAATATTATTAAGACGTTTTAGTGCGTAACAAACGATTCCTTTATTTATTAAAGGATAAATTGATGTAAAGAGTTGTTATCGAGTGTAACGCTTAGAGATTTATTAAACTATTTTGATGATTTAATAATTTGATTAAAACGTCGTAATTTGAGTTAAGTATTTATTGGGACATTTTAATCAGGAGAGATAGATTATAAGATTAAAAAAAATGATAATTTTGACGTTTTGGGACAACGTCGAGTTTTAGACATGGGATTTGATTAAAGTTAGTCGAGATTGACCGAGTTGACTGAGGGTTGATTTTTACCTCGTTTGACCCACAAAGATTTTAATAATAAGATCAAATGGAGATATTTGAGACATTAAGAGACCCGGTTTTAGAGTTGACTTTAGGTCGTGTCGAGTTTGACCATAGTTGGCTGTTGTTGACTTTTGGAGAAATTAAGCCATTAATGGGATATTGTGGTATAAAATGTGTAGGTTTTTTGATAAGAGCTATCAGTAGCCGATCTACATGTAATCAGGTGAGTCTTCATGAGACTTACACTGGGATGCATACCTGATAACCCTCATTCTTAAGTGTTATTTATCGCTCTTTTCTAGTGTTTTATTTATCATTTATACCCACTTTTGTTCCTTTCTATCTTCATTTGGTCCATAATTAAAGCGAGTTGTGATAATGACATCAAAAGTAATTTTTGTGCAGAAAATAGCAAAACTGTCGGAGCGGGCAGTGAGTGCCTTCGGTGGGCACCTGATTATCCATTGGACAAAGGCTTTATCCTATTTTCATGGGCCCTTTGGAGTATTTTGCAATGATTGGGAATATGTGGTCATCATTGGAATATTTGAAGACAAAAAAATACCCATTGGATAATGCTATTGACCAATGATTATCTTCCATTCCATTTTCTATAAAAAAGAGACATGTGGAGCTTCATTTTCCATCATCCATCCTACATCAACTCTTCCATCATTCTTCCATCACTCTAAGTTTTTCTCTCCAAAAAGAGAGAACCTAGACTTGAAAAATAGTTTAGTTTAAATTATTGTACTTTATTTTTATGCATTAACTTTCTAGCATTTTCATTTATTGCAATTTTAAATTCTAGTATTTTAATTCCTAGTATCTTAAATTCTTGCATTTCCTTCTAGCTCTTTAAATTTCGTATTTTATTTCTTACTTATTTTGTACTTTATTTATATTCATGCAAGTAGTTAACTTTTATTTCTATTTTATTATTATGTCTTCTATTATTAGCATGAGTTAAGCACCACTTGGTTGTGAGTGTGAGCCAACTTGAGACTAATAGGCAACATTTGGGTGTGACCATTATTACTAACTCTTAAGCTTGATCACTTGAGTCGGGACTTAAACTCAACGCGGATAAGCCGATCACTTTGAAGTGTTAATATTAAATCTTGACCTCGAGAGGGGCGGATTCGAAATACGGCTTAAGTGATTCACAAATATTTGAGAGAGTCTTTGATAACCACGTAGAGATACGGGTTTTGTATGATTTACTAAGGTTCAAATGTCGGAGGAGATTTATATCACAAAGAGATTTGGGTATAAATCTCCATACTGACAGAATTTGATTTTTATCAACTTAGTTAAATCGGCAAGATTAAGAGTCGGTACTCGGTAACGATGAACACTTTACGAGTATTTTGTAGGACCAGTCTTTAAAAATTCACTTTCGAGAGATCGGGTTTTTTATAGATTTTCCGTACTACAAAGTACCCGACCATTGTGTTACTACGTTTCTCTCAAGGAAAACTTACACCAATACCCATTCTTTAATTATAAAGTTCATTTCGCAGTTTTAGAATTAATCCACCAACAAAACAAATATTTTTCACACACTCGAAACTTGTGCAAGAAGTTCATGAAAGTCTGTATTTTTCAGTAGTCCAGTCCCTGTGGGAACGATACTTGGTACTTGTACCATTGTTGTAACACCCTCAAATCTGGAAATAGCAACTTATTTAAAATTTTCTAAATACATCAATAAATGAATCATCTACAACCACCCATTCAGATTTAACCTCAATACAAACATTGATTCTATACAAAAGTCTTTGATAAGAACGGGTGCTACTAAAACCCCATAATAGCCACTATCTCCAACGTTGCGGAAGACTTCACCGATTACTTACTTTCGGATCTAGCTAAAGCTCTATTCTTCATAGGGTTGCTAGAATCAACCCCCAACCTTGAAACCTGATGCACATGCCGACAAATAAAAAGGTTAGGCTAAACGCCTAGTGAGCTCAAGAGTTTTCCATATGAATAAAGATTTATGTGAAAATAGATTATGCAGTTTAATTCATAATCTTTCAAAAGGTATGCTTTGAATATGCAAACGACTCGTTTTCCAATAATATGCATTTTAGACGGAGAACACCAATTTGGACATTTTCCAAATCAAACTACTATAAAATGATGATACCAATGTAAACCGCCCCTTCATAAATTAGCTTTAACCCAAAACTCACTCAAAACGTAAATATAAATTGAACTCTCCATTTAAGAAGGTACGGTTAAACCTTATATTTCAAAACACCCAAAACACGGGTGGGGCATAATACTCAACCTATAAATCAAGGGTAAAACCCAAATATACAAAACGTCACCGAAAACTTGGATAATAAAACTCAATACCCAATAACAACACCTTTCGGTGACGGGGGATTCCCGATTCCATAAAATGTGACGGTCCACGAAGTAAGCCCATTTTATGTTGTTATGACTAGTCATATAAACAAAAGTACACGCAAGGGATGTCAGACTCAGTAGCTTTAAACGTACACCCACGGAAACTCGAGTTCAACCCCGTCGGGTTCCTATGTCGAGCCCCTCATCCAATATCGTAATACTTGAGCACGAAGGACTTATACCCACATCCGGTACCTTAACGTGCAGCACGAAAGACTTACATCTCAATCTGATACCTTAACGTGCCTCGACGTGGAAAACTAATCGTCCCAACGCCGGAACAATAATAAACCAAATACGGGGTCATGACTCCCAAATGCATCAAATAAGCCAAATAATGCGCATAAGGCCCAACAAGGCTCGAAGTCGAGCTACCAAAACTGGACTATTGTCCAAAAACCCCATCAAAATAAAATTACCAAACTGCTGGCTTAGCAGTCCTTTGAACCACTGGTAAAAGAAATAAAAATACAATGAAACGCACTCGACCAACGGATATGCAAACACCACGACTAAAAGTAAAATTAGTTTAAAACTCAACATTAGTTGAGGCACCCATTTTCCCAAATGAACTTATACTCTTATATTTTCCAAAATGCCTCATAACACAAATGACATGCATTTTCCCAAACTTGACTGCTGATAGGAATGAAAATCATGAAATGAGACTATAAACACTTTCTCAAGTACCTCACATAAAAGTGCAAGTGATACTTTATAAAACACTCCATTTCATGATGATGCATAAAACCCGACAAACATTTAAAAGTGTATTTCTTTGACCAAAGATCCATTCATGCAATAAGACTTCAAAACACATTCATTTGTGACACATATATCAAACGCCCAAAAATCTCCAATGTGGTGTTATACAAAGTTTATAAAGTTAAATACTTCAACTAATCAAAGATTAACAAATAACCCAACATTTGATAATTTCATGTAAGACACATAAACATTTTAAAATAAACATTTTGACATGAACAACGTTTTCACAAATCAACTTGAACTCACCTTGCTAGATTTAGGCTAAATCTAAATTTTTCCCCAAATAGAGTTCCTTTGAAGAACACTTGGATTCTCAAGACAAAACTTCCAAAACCTAAATCCATACATATTCAACTACAAATAAACATAATCAACCACAAAGAATCGTTTCCCAAACCATATACATGAATACCTCAACTAATACCAAAACCCTAACTTCCATAACCGAAGAGAATAGAAGATTACCTTAACCCAAGCTTGAATCCACCAACCAAAACACTTCTAGTTCACCAAAATAACCACAAATCTCCAATCTATGAAAGGAAGCACAAAGGGTGGATGAAACCCTAGAAAACTTGGTGAAGAAGATGAAACGGGAGAGATGAGGAGCTTACCACCACAAAATACTCTTGTATACTCTAATAGACCTCCAATCTCTTGTTATATCCTTGAAGAGCTCTCAAAAACGAAATCGTAGCACTTTGAATCACCCAAATCGGAGTTAGGATGAAAGAGATATGAAGAAATGAAGTTTCGGTGCTGAAAATCGGTTTTAAGCTCGTCCAGGGGGTTTCACGACTTGTCTCGCGACCTTGGGTCGCGGCATAAGTCGCCCGCTTCCCCTGGTTTTCTCCTCGACACTGTTTTGGCCATAACTTCTTCGTTATAGCTCCGTTTTCGCTTTAGAAAGAACCGTTGGACTCGTAATTGAATCCTTCATCCATCTAGACTATAAAATCTAGGATTCAAGTCTAAGATTAAATATCTTATTTTTTCTTGATATATCGGTTTCTGTATTAACCTGAAATGATACCTTTCGAAAGTCGGGGTGTTACAATTGTATTACTTGTAGCGATCTCAGTGTTGGTATATACTTGTGCCTACGCTGGGAAATTCAGTGTCCACGCTGTGAGTGCACGATAATTTGCTACCAATACCTATGTACAAATTTATTTTCAGCATTATATGATTTATATGGTGATGTGTACGTATGCATAACGTTTCAGTTTTCATACATGATACATTATATTTTTATGTATGTTATTTATGATCAGTTGCATGCTATGTGTTTTATTTTATTTTAAAATAACTCTAGCATGTTATTTCAATTGCAAGTTTTATGATATGTTTTAATGTGTGTACATTTGACCAATAAGTCACACGACAAGTGGCACGACCCCGTAATGGGTGTCCAGACGGGTATAGGGTCGGACAACCTAGGGAATGCCAGTGATAAAATGACCCACACCCGACGAGACAATTTATGAGATCTCTTTTTTCTTTCAGCGTTGCATGTTTTCAGAAAATGCATACTATTTGGTACAAAGTGTACAAGTTGATATATATTATGTGAAATGATTATATTCACGCAAACCATGAACTCACTGAGCTTTATAAGCTGACTATAGTATACATCTCAGGGACGGAAGGTTTCAGGTTGGACAAAGAAAAATGGCACACATAGAGACTTGTCTAGTCCACCTAAGTCTAATATTTATGTTCAGACAACTATGATAGATAATTTTGTAACGCAATCCGGTATGAGACGAATTAGCATTAAAGTTACATAATTACTGTTTAAAGTCTTCCGCTGTAAACGATCTAAAATTTTAATTTAGCCGTTATTTTAGAGTATCTTTAGAAGAATTGTTTCAGATTACGGAACACTTGTCAATGCGAAAATATGGGTGTTATAACTTTCATATTATTTTTTATTAAGATATTGTACTTAAAAAAAACTATCTATTATAGCAATGAGTATCCTCTTTGACTTTTAAACACGAACACCCCTTTTTTTGCTTAGAACATCTCCAACAACTATGTTAAAACAGAGATTTTAGAGATTTAGCAATTCTTTTTGCTCCAAAACGTATGCTAAAATAAAGAAAAGAAGAAAGAGAAGGTGAAAGATCTCCAAATAAAATTCTATATAGAAGAGAAAAATAATATTTTAATCATTTGCCACCAATAAGATTTATTGAAAATAAATGTTTAAGAGAGAGAAAAAAATACTATATTTTAAATGTATTTAATATTTTAATAATATAATTAATGTTATAATTACTAATATAACGTAGTTTTGGAGTTGGATGTAATTTTTTGAGGGTTTTTTGTCTTATAATATATTTTATTTTATAAAAAATATAACATAATTGTTGTAGATGCCCGTACATAACTCAATTATGATGATGTGGTCACTTTTGAAGGCATAAAAAAAACTTTTCATTTCTTTATGTTTTTTTTTATTAAAAGGTATACAAGTATGTAAAGCAAATGTACAAGTCTTACATTTAAAAAAAAAAAAACAATATTTGAATCTTACCGAACTGGTACACATTTTCTCTTTGGCTTAAACAACAAAACCATTTCCTCGGACGAAACCTTCACTTTTTGTGATCCCCTAACTTTCTCGTTCCACTCACTCTTGCCTCTTTCCTCTTACTTGAGCCCTCGTTCAATTCACAAAACATAATCCTCGTTTTGAATTTTCGTGAAAAAAAGAGAGAAAACATGTACTTTTGCTTAAAACCATCTTCTTGTTATATTTTGAAAGCATTTGAATCCCGAAGAGCAAAGTCACCATTTGTTTGGTTTTCCAACACATCGATTATATTTCGTTAGTCTTAACTCAAAAACTACAATCTCCTGCCAGTTCAACCTGTTTAATAAATATTTGATTAACACTGTAAAAGGTCTATCTATCATATAGCTTAAAAAATATATTTAACTGTCAACAGTATCTGGATTGTCGGTAGATCCTAAAGTCTCTGAAATCAATGGTTCAACCTTATCAAAGATGAGGAGTGTAGATAAGTTTGCATTAAATAAATATAATATATACTTAAAAAAATTGTAACCAGGGCAAAGGAGGAGGAAATCATAAAAGTGGACAACGTCGAAGAGATCAGGGGCAAGCCTATTTAGCCTCGAGCAGGGTCTCGTGTCTTTAACACCGAGTTTTGTGAATATATCTCATTACCTCTTAATTTGTTTATTTTCAAGATTTGATATTATGTCAATAATGTGGGGAATTTATAAATCATTATCTGAAAGTTTAATTGTAAAGAGAATATATGCAGACAATTGGTTTAAAATCAAAAGTAAAATTCAATGAAAGAGTGGACCAATGTTGTTTAAATTGGGATTTAATTCTAAGACTTTTATATAAGATTGGATGGATTTTATGTTTGATAGATTTGCGCCAAATCAGTATTATAATTCTTATAATTAAGTTGGGCCCATGCGTATGGTGGTATAAAAAGGGGGGAATTCTCTTTATTCCTCCTTTAATTAGAAGTGTGAGTAGACGGTTTGTGTGTTGTTCTCCTTCTTCCGCAAATCGATTCACATCCCTAAAATCCTTAAAAACTCAAATGTTAAGCCCCAAATCAGTAAATCCAAAAGGAAAGCATTCTTGATGGATTTTAAGACCTAGACAACAAAGTTCTTAAAGGAAGCTTGAAAAATTTTGAGTTCTAGAGAGAGATTCAAGCTGGGGAATGAGGGAAGAAAAAGTGGAGCTTTAACATTTCATCATCTCCATCATCTTATACATTGTTCATAAGGTATTACCCTCTCCGTATGATTTAGATGTTCATTTTTGAGTGGATTTAGTAAAGTGAAAGTAGAAGGGTTATACATTTTATAAAAAATGTGTAATTGTTAAAAAACACCTCTAGATCATCATAAATTATTCATGATTCATGTAATGAGGGTTGATGTTGGTTAACATTATGGAATGTTTTAAGGTTAAAATCATGAGTTTGATAATGATTTTGGGTGGAAAATCAAGCAGAAAATGCATGCAGTTCATAACTGTGCAATTCCAGTTTTTTATGGAAGTTGTAAAAATCATATAAAATCAACCGTAACTCCGTTTTGGGCGTGTAACTAGTCGTTTTAAAGTTACAACAATCTAGTTTGATACTATCATGGTTTCATTGGCTAAAACAGATAATGAGATACTCATATTTCTGTTTTAGTGGCAAGGGACCAGATTTAAAGTATAAGTTGGGGCAAGGGCGTTGTGTTAATTTGTTGTAAGGGTATGAGACTAGATGGATCACACTATAAGGTGTTTCTTAGATAAAGGTCGAGTGTGGTAAGGTGTATTATGTCTCTAGAAGTCAAAATTAGAATGTGATGCTCGGTTTATGAATTAATAATGGAAATATGTAATCTTTGGGTGTTCGGTCAAGGATTGGTGATCAAACTATTGTGGAAATACATACGGGACTACAAGGTGAGTACATAAACCTTTCAAGATATGGTCATACATTATACCTAATTACATATATGCATTGTGATTTTTGTGTTGGGTAGAAGATGTCTTGTAATAAGGTGTGTGCACGTCTTATTCAAGGAATACTCTTAATATGGTTAAGTGTTGGACATAAGATGTTTTGTCCTAATGTGTGGGCAAGTCTTATGTTGGGAGAACCTCTGATTATTCTATTTTGTTTTCATTGAGTAACATGATTTTTTTAAATTATGGTATAATGAATTGATGAAACTTGATAAGTGGAATAATTGTTTATCTATTGTTGTTATTATGCGGTGTAGAATCCATATATTAGCATAGTTTCTTTATATTATGCATGTAAAAAATGGATCTATAACTAAGGTGTTGTGGAAAAGCAACAAGGTGTTGCCGATGACACCATAGATGTTGTGGAATAACATCAAACTATTTGAGATGGAAATTTAGAGTAAATTACATTTTTGGTCCTTGTGGTTGCCACCCATTATCAAGTTTGATCTCTCTTTCAAACTAATTACAATTTTGGTCATTGTGGTTGCCATTTTACTTCACTTTTGGTCCCTCTGACCAACTTTACTTAAAAGGCTTAGTTAAATTAAGGGTAAATTGGTACTTTCACCTTTTCATTGTTTTTTTTTCATTTTTTATTTTATTAGAATATTTAGAAATTACAATTATAGTCCTTATGGTTTGTCATTTTACCTTTATTTTCTTTCCTTACCTTTTTTTTCATTTTTTATTTTATACTCTTATTATATTAATTAATGATAATTTTAACTAACAATAAATTAAAATACGTATTTCATTTTGTAAATTATACCATTAGAAAATTCTTGTAGATAACTTTAAAATAAGTTTAGTAATAAATACTTTTAAATTTTTATGCAATTTATTTGATATATATCTGTAAATTCATCTACACTAATCCGAAAAAAACTTTTCTATTTTAAGTTGTGTTTAAGAAATTTATAATTTTCTGTAGGGAAAAAATCAAAATTTATCTATGTCTATTAATTTAAAAAATGTATCGTTTATAAATATTCCATTTAATTACATGTTTTTATTAAATGTGGATAAAATAAATAAAAATATATTACTAATTTATTTTAAAATTTAAACTTAAATTTATCATAATGAAAAATAAATAACCAACTAACAACTACGTATTTTCTTTATTTTCAAGAATCAGTAGATAAGAAAATAATGATTTACAAGGTGAAGTGCATGGTTCATGGGCCTACATTTTAGTTCAAACAAAGCAATAAGGCTCATTTGCTTTGACGTAATGTTTTCGAGAGATTTGGATTTTATGTAAGGTTTTACAATTGGAAATGTTTGGAATTTTTGGGTATATGGTTCGTACTTTGGAATAGAATTGAATACAATTCTCTACATAAATTTAAGTTTATATTTTGAATATTTTTTATTATGATAAATTTTAGTTTATATTTTGATTTTTTAATAAGTATATTATAAATTTTATTAATTGATACACATTTAAAAAACATGTAATTAATGAACTATCTAAAAATGATACATTTTTTTAATTAATACACATAGATAAATTTTGATTTTTGTATTACATAATAAAAGAGTATAATTTTCTTAAGGACAACTTAAATAGAAAGTTTTTTTGGATTAGTGTTGACGAATTTGGAGAAATATATATCAGATAATTTGCATAAAAATATTTAATATTTAACTTATTTTAAAATTATCGACAAAACTTTTATAATGGTGAAATTTACAAAATCAAATACATATTTTTAATACATGTTTAGTTAAAAATATCATTAATTAATATAATAACGGTATAAAATGAAAAATAGAAAAAAGGTAGAAAAAAAAAAGAAAAAAAAAGATAAACCACATGGACTATAATTGTAATTTACGATATAATCTAATAAAATGAAAAATGAAAAAAGACAAAGAAAAAGTAAAATGTCCAAAATGCCCTCAATTTAACTAAATTTTTTAACTAAAGTTGGTCAGAGGGACCAAAAATGAAATAAAATAACAATCACAGTGACCAAAATTGTAATTAGTTTGAAAGAGGGACCAAACTTGATAATAGGTGTCAACCATAAGGACCAAAAATGTAATTTACTTGGAAATTTATAAAGGTACTGCGGAATGACAGCTTAAATGTTGAGGAATGATACCATTTGTGTTGACTATAAATTGTAAGTTTATGTTCTTAAAAATGTGAGGAATAAGATGCGTGTTATTATTGTGTATTCACTTAGCTTCTTGCTAATATGTGTGATTTATGTGTTTAGGTGTTGATTCATCCAAGTCTAAGGATAAAGGAAAACCCCCGATCTAAGAAGCGAGCAAGGTGGATACAAGTCGAAACTTTTATTTTGTATCTTGTCAAAAGTTGTTTTGAACCATATTACATAGTGCAACTATGTAACCCCACATACTTTGGTAAAACATTTGCACGAAAAAAATGTATATCAAATTGTATGTATTTAAACTTCCAACTTTGTTGATTCGTACTATAAAAATGAAGTTTATCCCAATATATATTTCTTTACAAATTGAACTGAACAAAATGGAAATGGGGTGTTAAACCCACTCAACTAATTTCATAAGTAGTTTTTTTTTGGGGTATAAAATGAGCAGCTAGTAAACTTTGAAGGATGCTCCAGGATATTAAAAAATACAAGAAATATAAATCAAAAGAGTCGAAAAAGTCCATCGAAATCAACAAAAAAAACTTCTTGAAATGGTGGAATTCAGGTAAAGACCCATTGAACGACTTTACGAGTATTTGCTCCATTTTAAAAGTGCAACCGTTTAGGAAAAATCCTAGATCCGCTACTGTAAGTGTGTGAGACGGGCCACCTTGCTTTCTCCATTTATGTAGAAAGCACCAACAATTATATAAGAGAGCTTGCACCTTAACTATGTTACTACATTTTTTGCATCTTATTTTTGTTTTTAAGGTAACTTTACAATCTGATAAGCCACTTATCAGATGGACATAGTGAATGAAATCATTACAATAAAGTTGAGTTTATAAGACGTTTAAAATGTTTACTATCCGTTAATCATCTCAAATTCTTTAATCTTTTCATGTTATTTAAAGTGAACCACTTTTGGTACTAAAAATTAAATTACTGTATATTGATCGTTATGTTGTAGAACAATAAATATAGAGAGAATAGAAAAGCTGTAAATTCTCATTAATCATAAACCCTTTATATAGGGATGGATTACAGGTAGATAACTAGATATTCTAGTTCTAATCTAACTCTGATATATTTTATTTCTATCTCTATCACTATCTCTATCTCTATCGTCATATCCTTTAGACGATGACACACTTATCCTATAACACTCCCCCTTGTGCCGAGTCAAAGGAGTGATGGTGCAATATCGTTGCCTCGTTAAAACCTTGCGTCAAAATAAAAACCCAATGGGAAAAAAAAACGAAGGAAAGAGTACAACGCACCTGTGTATAAACTATTCATTTAGTCTATTATTCCATCAGATTTATACATCAATCATGGGAGTAATATAAATTGTTGCCTCACTAAAACCTTACACCAAGGAACAAAACCCATTGGAAAAAATAAAACCTTGGGTGAAGGAAAGAGCACAACATACTAATATCACATGTATAGTAGACTCCCCCTTTTGTCTACTACTCCCCCTGATGAGTACGTTAATCAAGGGAGTTTAGAAAGTCTCCGCATTCCAATGCTTTCCACATGTTTTTCAAATGTAGCCTTAGGCGATGATTTGGTAAACAAATCAGCCACATTCTCCTCAGATCTTACTTGATTCACTTGAATCTTAAGAAGAGTCTGTTGTTGCTGATTATAGAAAAACTTTGGCGAAATATGTTTTGTATTATCACCCTTGATATATCCTACTTTCATTTGTTCAATACAGGCTGCATTATCTTCATATATGCATGTAGGATTTTTAGTGGTTGAACTTAAACCACTTGCTCCTCTAATATGTGTAATGACAGATCTTAGCCATATACACTCTCGAACCGCCTCATGTAAAGCAATAATTTCTGAATGGTTCGACGAGGTAGCTACAAGGGTTTGCTTGGTAGATTTCCAAGAAATCGCCGTGTTCCCAATTGTAAAAACATATCCTGTTTGGGAACGACATTTGTGTGGGTCAGAGAGGTACCCAACATCAGCAAAGCCTACTAATATATCATTTGGGGTTTCACTGTAGGGGATATCACTTTCTTTGTTAATATCTTTAACAGGTATTGTAACCCCATTTTTCTTTTTGTAGGGAAAGAATAAGTCCATGTCGATGGTTCCTTTTAGGTATCGAAATATATTTTTGATACCATTCCAATGACGTTGCGTTGGCTCCGAGCTAAATCTAGCTAACAAGTTCACTGAGAATGCAATATCAGGTCGAGTACATTGTGCTAAGTACAATAATGCGCCTATTGCACTTAGATAGGGAATTTCAGCTCCCAACACTTCTTCATCATCATTCTTTGGACGAAATGGATCTTTCATTATATCCAAACTTCGACCTATCATGGGAGTGCTAGCCGGATGCGCTTTATCCATATTAAATCTCCTGAGCATTTTTTTGGATGTAAGCGGATTGGTGGATTAGAATTCCACAAGCTCGGTGTTCTAGTTCTATACCTAGACAAAACCGAGTTTTCCCAAGATCTTTCATCTCAAATTCAGATTTCAAATAGCTTGCAATATCTCTTATTTCTTCAAGAGTACCTATTATGTTCATATCATCAACATACACAGCTATGATTGAAAATCCAGAACTTGTCTTCTTTATAAAAACGCAGGGGCACAGTTCATCGTTCTTATATCCCTTTCCAATCAAGTATTCACTCAGACGGTTATACCACATCCGTTCGGATTGTTTTAATCCATAGAGTGAACGCCTTAGTTTAATTACAAACGCACTTCGTGGCTTACTCGAATCAGGTAGTGGAAGGCCATTTGGCACTTTCATGTATATCTCTGAATCCAGATCCCCATAGAGATATGCAGTAACCACATCCATAAGCTGCATTTCCAGTCCTTCGGAAACTACTAGGCTAATTAGATAGCGGAACGTTATTACGTCCATTACAGGGGAGTATGTCTCCTCATAGTCAATCCCAGGGCGTTGTGAGAAACCTTGTGCCACAAGACGAGCCTTATATCTTATGACTTCATTTTTCTCATTACGCTTTCTGACAAAGACCCATTTATGTCCTACAGGCTTTACACTTGGTGGGGTTAGCACTACCGGACCAAATACCTGTCTCTTTGCCAAAGAATCTAGTTCTGCCTGGATTGCTTCTTTCCATTTAGGCCAGTCTGCTCTTTGTTGACATTCTTCAACTGAGCGTGGTTCGATGTCATCGTGCTCTATGATCTCATGAGCAACAGTATATGCAAATATATCATCAATGAGTATGGATGATCTTTCCATCAACTCGTGTGCATTCTCATAATTCATTGAGATTTCTTTGTTCTCTGGAATCAATATTGGCTTCGGAGCGTCCTCCAGTAATGATTCATGGACATAACTGTAATCAGAGACAATCTCATGAGAAGGGTTTTCAGTATTGATGATAAGTGGGTCAGATTGTGCCTTACTCTCCCTTTTCTTTCTTGGATGAGTATCTATCGAACCAAGTGGCCTCCCCCTTTTCCTTTTGGGAGCCACGGCCTCAACCACACTTCCACAGTGTGTGGTTGCAACACCCTTTCCGATGGTGTTGTGCCCCTGTTTGGGGACTTCTAACCTTGCGGGTACATTTGCAGCCGGTATGTGTGATCTTGTCACTTTTGCAATATCAGTGAACGCATCAGGTATCGAGTCTGCTACGTTTTGAAGATCTAGTATTCGTTTGACTTCACTTTCACATTGTGAAGTGCGGGGATCAAAATGAGACAGGGTGGGAACATTCCATGACAATTCCTGTCGTTCCCTTGGAAAATCCTTTTTCCTATCTCCCCCTAACGACGGGAAGACTATCTCATCAAAGTGACAATCCGCAAATCTTGCGGTAAATAGATCACCCGTCAAGGGTTCTAAATAGCGGATAATTGTTGGAGATTCATATCCAACATATATACTTAATCGTCTTTGAGGACCCATTTTGGTGCGCTGTGGGGGCGCAATTGGCACATATACTGCACAACCAAATATGCGTAAATGTGAAATATCATGCTCATATCCAGTTACCAACTGGTACGCAAAAAATGGTTGGCTAGTAGTGGGCCTAAAACGAATAAGTAAAGCTGCATGTAATATTGCATAACCCCATGCAGAAGTGGGTAAATTGGTACGCATAACCAATGCCCTGGCTATCATCTGTATCCTTTTGATGGTAGCTTCTGCGAGACCATTTTGTGTATGCACGTGGGGTACGGGATGCTCTACATAGATCCCAATAGACATGCAATAATCATCAAATGCTTGTGATGTAAATTCTCCAGCATTATCAAGTCGTATAGACTTGATAGGATAATCAGGGTGGTGAGCCCTCAGACGTATAATTTGTGCTAGGAGTTTTGCAAATGCAGCGTTTCGTGTGGACAATAGTGCGACATGCGTCCATCGTGTCGAAGCATCAACCAGAACCATAAAATACTTGAATGGCCCGCACTCTGGATGTATAGGTCCACAAATATCACCTTGTATACGTTGTAAGAATGGAATGTTTTGCATTGTGTCTTTAGCATAGGATGGTCTCGATCCCGTTTTAGCTAAGGAACATGCTTTGCAAAAGCTAGGGTTATTCAAGGAGGCATATTGTGATGATGATGTTGTTGCTTCTTGTGCTTCAGAAGTCAACGATTGCAATTTCGTTGATTCAGGTAATTGCTTCATCTTGCCTTTCATTCGAAAGAAAGGGTGTCTATGTGTGTTTTTCAACACACGTATCATCATATCACGACCAGGGTGCCCCAGACGGTGATGCCAAAGCTTGTATATGTCACTATTCCAAATTCCATTATTGATGACATAGTATGATTCAATAACCCGAATTGTGGTAAGATATAACCCACTATTTTGACATATTAATTTCTCTAATATACGTTTCCTTCCGTATTCATTAGAGGTGATGTACATATATTCATTTCCATTCTCACTATGTGTTTCAATATGATAGCCGTTCGAGCGTATGTCTTTGAAACTTTACAAGGTTCGTTTAGCTTTAGGGGCATAGAGTGCTTTTGTGATTGTCATTTTAGTGCCATTAGGTAACAAGAAAATGGCAGTTCCTCGACCAAGTATTAAGTTGGATGATCCAATTATTGTGGACATTGAGGATTTATAATCACTTATTTCAGTGAATAGTAATCTGTTTCTTAGTATTGTGTGGGTAGTCCCACAGTCAACTAAGCACTCCAATTCTCCTCGATACATTCCTACAAGGAACGGAGAATATTTAATTGCTTTGACGTATTCCTTTACATCAATGGTTTAGATAGAAACAAAATAAAATTTATTTAATCATCAATTCAAACAATAAATTAAGTTCGCTAAATAATAATAATAATAATAATAATAATAATAATAATAATAATAATAATAATAATAATAATAATAATAATAATAATAATAAGAAATATTGTCTCAATAACTATGAATGAAAAAAGGTGGAAAATTAGTCAAAATCTGGGAGCTCTAGCGATGAATTATTGCTTTTGTTATTGGTGAAATCTGCAACTGTTAAGTTGGCTTCTGGGAGATCATTTGTTTCTTCAAGGTAGTGAGATTCCTTTTCTTTGGATTCCCTATATCTCTTGTAGGTGGCGGCTATGTTGTCGCTTGCTCGACAGTTCTTATACCAGTGCCTAATGATGCCACATCTATAGCAAGGTTCATTTCCTTCTCTTGCTCTTTTGGCAGAATCGACCATTGGTGCTTTTCCTTTAGAGTGACCTTGATTACTTGGTCCAGCAGTTGCATCTCTGTGCCATGAATTGGAAAATCCACCACGACTATTGCCGCGCCCTTGTCCACGGCCACGCCCATGGCCCTGCATATGACCCTGTCCACGACCACGCCCACGTGATGAATAGTTTCCACGTGCGTGTGATTCAATATTTTTAACTCCCCGTCCTTTGGAGTTCTTTCCACCTCTAACGCTTTCATGATTGGATTCAGGAATTTTCTTTGTCCCGACAGGTCTAGCGTTGTTATTCAAAAGAACCTCATTGTGTCTTTCAGCCACTTGCAGTAGGTTGATAAGTTTGTTAAAGGTTGTGATTCTTTTACTATCATACTCCAATCGATACTGATTCATTAGTATGATTGCTGATGTAGGGAAAGTGGAAAGTGTTTTCTGAATCATGTCGTCTTCTGTGAGTTCTTTTCCACAAAAGTTTAAACGTGCTTTGAGACGCAACATTTCTTTGTTGAAATCATTTACCTTTTTGTAATCGAGTAGGCGGATTTCATTCCACTGTACGATTAGTTCAGGAAGTAAAGAGTCGTGAATATTCCCGAATCTTCCTTTCAGTGCATCCCACAGTTCTTTGGGGGTTTTCAGTTGAAGGTACTCCCATCGAAGACTGGGATCAATGTGTCGTCTCAAGAACATTAAGGCATTTGCTTGTACCTTTTCTGACGGTTTGTTTTTAGGGTCAGTAGGGGGGTTGATTGTGTAGCTATAGTCCTTGCCAATGAAGGTGGTTTCTACATCGGATACCCATCTGTGGTATTCAAGTCCTTCTGAATCCAGGATATCAAATTCGGGGCGAGTTGGTTCAGCCATCTACATAAACAAGAGATAAGGTATTCTTATTTTATGAGGGAAAAAAAAAGGATGCACATGAAATTTCATTATCATGGCAATATAAGATTGTATTTCAAACATTTCTTTTGCTGAAAATGTTATCTTAGCATCTCAATATTCGAAAAATAAATCGCAAAAACACTTTTGGATTTCCAGGTAAGGAGGGGAATCACTTGGATTACTTAAATCCCAGCAAACCTTTAGGGCTATTTACACCCGTTTTGACAAAATCTTTCAATGCAATGCGATTACTTACGTTTATGAAATACATGAATAACTTTTGTGAAATGTTTGAAGTTTTAGAAAACATTATTTATTATTATTATTATTTTTTTTTAAACGTTTGAAAAAAACTTGTTTTAAAAGTTTTATTCAAAAAAAACGGTTGGATTTTGATAAACATATCAAAATTTTAAAATATCATTAGTTATCGAAAAAAAAAATCCTCTTTTTTTTCATTTGATTTTATTTTAAAATCGTTTGCATATATCATAACATAATAAAAGCAATAATAAAAAAATAAACACAGAATAAACAACCACAACAATTGATAATATATGGTTTTGCCCCCCCTAAAGTGGTGTTGTGAGGCAACCACCACGGCCAGTCTTAAGGACATCTTGAAGCTTCCACCGACTTCGCCATTTTTCTGAACTCCAAAGACTCCGTCTTGATTTCTTGGAACCCCGTCTTCGGATGATTACATTTTTAAATAGAAAATTAACAATATCTATTCTATTTACAATTGTCCCTATCTAAAAATAAAATAAAATTACAACCCTTTGCAATTAATACATTTTAATTTTCCCAAAAAAAAAATCAACCAAACAAACCACAAGTCTTTTGGGGCAAACCATATATTATTCTCATATTTAATATTTGATTTATAGCAAAATTATATATATGAAATCATATTCATGCAACAAATATCCACAAAACGTAGCAAATATTCACGAAACGGATATTCACGAAACATAATTATAGCAATCAAAATCCAAGATCAAATAAATGGAATAAATTAATATATGGTCAAAAGAAAAAAAAAAGTTAATCGATAATTATATAAAAATTCAAGGCCCAAAAACATTTGTCTTTTTCTTTTATCGGGTTTCTTTAAACTAAGGCTCAAGGTTGGTCAAATTAGGTCATCATCCTAGATTAGATGGATTATGTTAGGAAGAAAAAAAAACACTCTCATCAAGAATGAGAAGGAACCAAAGCAGAGGGTTGAAGAGATACATTTTTTTTCTTCTAAATATACTTGAATAACTCTAAAAGGTAGAAAAATACACATATAAACAATAAAAAAAATTACCCATGCAGAAAGAATGTGTAAAAAAAAATGATACGTCAAAAAGGAAAAAAAACCTGTAAATTTGGGACGTGATTTTTTTTTTTCTTGGAACATCTTTAATATAGTACTTTGATTTCATATACATGTTTTGAAATTACGACAAAGATATAATTATCATGTTGGATTTTAATTAGCATGCCGGAAGATTTTCAGTTATGATAAAATAGTAGTAAATAAATCAACTGAGAAGGAATATTTACTTGGATTGTAGTAGCGATGGAGGAATTGATTGATGATGTTGAAAGCTCGAAAATTGATCGTTGAACTGTTTGATTGAGCATACGTGCTGATAACGTGTTGTAGAACAATAAATATAGAGAGAATAGAAAAGCTGTAAATTCTCATTAATCATAAACCCTTTATATAGGGATGGATTACAGGTAGATAACTAGATATTGTAGTTCTAATCTAACTCTGATATATTTTATTTCTATCTGTATCACTATCTCTATCTCTATCGTCATATCCTTTAGACGATGACACACTTATCCTATAACATTACAATATAAATATAAAATTTATTTTAAAATATAGAATAATATAGGTAGAAAGAAAGGTTAACGAGTTTCTAGAACAAAATGAGGATGTGGTAAAACCGTGGGATCCGGCGTGGCGCCGACGTGTGCGAAAGAGGAAGAGATGTCTGATTCTATTCTAGAAGGCGGCTGGCTCACTTAGCTTGTCTAGCCGAGCGGGAGCCACCAATAAGGTCCACCACCATTGACCATGTACGGAAACTAACGAAAATTAATTGCACACTATTTTGACTTGTCCTTTTGCATCGTGAGTTTTTCATTAGATTTTATTTTTGACAGAAAAAAAAATCTCATATAACCATATTTACAAGAAAAGGTTCTAAAAACACTTTCTCATTTTGAATGATTTAGGTGCCGTTTGTTTTTTAAGAGTTCTAAAGTTTGAAGTCTTAATTTAATTATGATTAATAAGATGTGATGTGTAAAAATGTCTGAATGATTCAGACTTAATTAAGAATCATTAAGAGATTTTTAAAAAAAAACAAACAACCCTTTAGTAATTTAAACTATTCATTTAATAAAAAAAACGTTGATTTTTTTTTCATTTGAATGATTAAGTCGTCAAACTTTTTTTTTCCTAAATAAATAAATCATTAAACTTTTAAAAATTGTTTACCTACGTTCTTTTAATCCAAATAAAACTAAGTTCGTTGCATCGTCTTGAACTTTACCTATTTTTAAACATAATAAAAAAATAATCAATAATTTTATAAATTTCAACAAAACATCAAAAAAAATATTTTTTCTGACTGAAATAATGACTCATCATTTAACTGATTGTTTAGCATCTTCAACGAAGGTTCTAGGACATCTCTAATGCAAAGTTTTTACAGGCTTGAAGTTCTCACCTTACCAACGAGCCGACAACTAATGGCTCAACTTGTTATCTCCTTCTACGACATGCTGTTGTCGTCGCCATATGACTTTGTCTTAGTGAGCGCCCTTTTTTTTAATCCCCTCGATCACCTACTAGTTGTAATTGCCGAAATTGTACGACGAACCTTCTTGTTCCAGGTGTACTACCCAGACCGCGAAAGTCACCGATGGGGTCAGTCTTTTCCTTTACCCCAGAGCAAAAAGTAGATTGGTTTGTAGGAACAACCATGGTGGAGAGTTCTTATAAGAACCCAAAGTCCTTTAGGTTCTTAAATAAAAACCTTGGTTCTTACTAGGTGTACTCACGGGTTGGGTTGATCGGGTTGAAGGCTTTTTAACAACTCAACCTAATATAGGCGGTTTGAAAATTTTACAACCCAATCCAACCCAACCCAAACCGTTCGGGTTGATCGGGTTGTGTTTAAAGAAGATGAAATCAAATTTAGAAATATAAACATAAAGAAAACATTTCTTTGAAATACAACCGAATGACCGATAATTCATGAGAGTAAGTAACTTCATCAAAAATATTACGATATTACATATAAAAATGTCTAAACCAAATGATAATATGTCAATCAACAACAATCGTTTTAAACGTCTCCAACTCCGATGCTTTCTTTCTTGGCCTTGAGGTTGGTCGTGCCATCATCAACCATTTGGTACAACTTATCCATACTTCTTAAATCTTAAATATATCATATTTAGTTAATTTTTTAGTTTGCATATATATATATATATATATGTGTGTGTGTGTGTGTGTGTGTGTGTGTGTGTTTACATTTATTAAACATATATACAAAGGAGTTATATAGAGATGAATAATAGATTGAAAATATATGTAAATGAAGAGGGTAAGCAATAGTGTAATTGTCTAATTTACATATTAATAGACTTAATAATCATATTAAATCCACAAAATAAAAGGATCAGGTTCATCGGGTTGGGTTGGGTTCAAATAAAAGTAACCCGATATCAACCCAATACCTACGGTTTGAAAATTTTATAACTCAATTAGACATCGGGTTGCTTCGGTTTGAGTTATTTCGCGTTGGGTTGGGTTGATCGGGTTTGTCGGGTTGATCAGGGTTTTGAACACCCCTAGTTCTTACCATAAAGTTTGTGAGAGGTGACATTTTCCTTATTTTTTATTTTATTTTCATGATTTTATAATTGTTAATATATATTAATATAACTTATTTAATTATTATTGATGTTCAAAGAATAAATGAGACTCACAAAAAAATGTTTTTATAAGATCCATCATTGTAGACTTTTAAAAGAATTCTTAATTTGATGAGTAGAAGATGAGTTGACAACAAAAAGTCAAAAAGGAGGAAACATTGATTCTTTTAACATAAATAATAATTAAATATGTTACTATACTAAAATATAATAATAATTATAAAGTCAAAAAAATAAGGAAAATGTCATTTCCCACGAACTTCATGGTAAGAATCAAAACCCTTATTTAAGAACCTAAAAAAGTTTGAGTTCTTATAAAAACACCCCACAACGATAGTTCCTACAAGTCACTATACTTTTTACTTATAAAAGAGCCTTAGGTGGCGTTTGTTTTTTAAGAGGTGCTGAAGTCTGAAGTCTGATTTTTAAGAGTTGGGACTGAAGTCTGAAATCTAAATTAATAAGACTGTTTGTTTTTATAAACAGACAAACATCTAAATCTGAATCATCTTTGTCCATCTTTATCCCATTTATAATATATAATTATATATACACAATATATATATATATATATATATATATATATATATATATATATATATATATATTTATAAACACAGCACAGGGACAAAAAATCACAAAGAACCCATATATATATACATATATATATATATATACATATATATATATATATATATATATATATATATACATATATATATATAGGGAAATGTTCATTTGAGAAACACTAAATATATGAGAAATAGAGAAGTGATCTTAAACCATTAATTCGGTCAAGATCGGCGGCTTTGACCGAGAATTAGGGGATAATTGCTCTCATGGTCCACTCCCGTGTTCCTCACATTGTTTATTATTCGAAGGGTATTTTTGTAAATTATCCAAACGCATTTATATATGAACGCATGCGTTCAGATATGAATATCACCTTTTTTTTCTTTTTTTTAGCCGTGTGTGTTCATATATAAATGCATGCAAAAAACAGAAGTTCATATATGAATGCTAGTAGACGTTCATATATGAATGTTAGTAGAATGTCACTATTTTTTTTGTACGTATTCATATATGAACGCATGCATTCATATATGAAGGCATGCAAAAAACAGGCGTTCATATATGAATGTCACTCTTTTTTTTGCATGCATTCATATATGAAGGCATGCAGTCAGTGTTTATGTAAAAATTATGAACATTCATATATGAAGGTATGCAAAAAACAAGCGTTCATATATGAATGTCACTCTTTTTTTTTGCATGCATTCATATATGAAGGCATGCAGTCAGTGTTTATTTAAAATTACGAACATTCATATATGACTGCATGCCTTCATATATATGAACACGCGCGTGTTTTTGTCAAAGTTACGTAAATACCCTTATATTTTTGGAAGAGCCGTAATTTTTGACCAGTCAAAGCCGCAATTTTTGACCAGTCAAAGCCGTAACTTTTGACCAATTAAATCCAATCTTGACCATATGAATGGCTAAGATCACTTCTCTATTTCTCATATATTTACCATTTCTCAAATGAACCAAACACTATATATATATATATATATATAAACACAGTTCCAGAAAATCACAGGAATAAAAATGGCAACTCTCAACAGGGACGAAAATCACAGGAACGAAAATGGAAAATCTTAACGGGGACGAAAATTACAGGGTCGAAAATCGCAGATCTCAGCGGGGACGAAAATCACAGGGACGAAAATCACGACGATAGATCGATTTTTTCAGATTTCAACGTGGCTCGGAGTGGCGGTGGAAGCAGAGGCGGCGGAGGTGGGGAGTTATATGGATGAGGAGGCGGTGTTTTACATGCCTAGATTAATTTCGGATATGGCGGTGGGGATGATGTTACCGCCACCTCCATGCTTACCTCTTTTGTTCTGAAACAGTGAGGAGGGTTATAGCAAATAAGAGGAAATAAGTGGGTATGTTACCACTTTTTTTGTCAGATGAGTTTAAGTGTTAAGTGGCTTTGAAAAAGTGAAAAAAATAAACAGTCTGAAACTAAAAATGTCTGACCGAATAAGTGATAAGTGGTTATTAAGTGCTGAAATTGAAAAAACAAACAAGCCCTTACATTGAAAATGCTCTTAAAATATGACTTTTCAAATTTGATATCTATATCAAACATTATTTTTTTCAGCTTTTCTTTTGTATTGAGTCATCAAATTTGTAAGGACTTATTTAACGATCATTTATAAATTTTATATTTTGTCTTGATTTTTGTTCTCGTTTTATAATAAAATTTTACTATCATGTTATATATATCACACAGTTATATAACTAGTTTATTATTTTTTATTTGCAATATATTTTTTTGAAATTGAAGTATCTGTTTAGTTTATAAAATTTTAATACAATTCAATTACATATTTTTATAAATTTAATATGTTAAAATACAACAATATTTATAAAAAAAAAATGCTTTTATGTTTGACGTCATGACACATGTAATTGGTGTTGTCTTTTTGTAAGTGGAAAACTCAAGATGATGGTCGGACATTCGGACTGATATTCTACGAAACGCACTAGAATTATTAAGGCTATGTTTGGCAAAAAAAAAAGCTAGCTTCAGCTAGCTTATAAGCTAGTGTACATGTTTGGATGACCATAAATATTGAAACGCTACTCAAAGTAGTGTTTTGAAAAGCTAGCTTATCAGCTACAAACTAACTTATAAGCTAGTTTGCCAAACAAAACCTAAGTTTGGTCGCAGTTAGTTTATTTATTTTTTTAAATAATAAATTAATACTTGTTGTTGAAGAAAAATAATAAATTAATACTTAAAAAGAATTTAAGGATAAATCAAGTTAAATGTTACTTCTTTTAATTTTGTATTTATCTTTGGTACGAGCTTTTTACCGAGCTTTTTCATAATTTTTTTCTTACACATTATTGTCACATCAACAACTTAAAAACCTTTATATACCTCCACTATGTGAAAAACCCCACCCAAGTTTTTTCATTACTTTTTTAAACTATTCAGGGTCCCACTATTTTAACTTTATATCATTTTTATTCTTATTTATAATAATAAATACATTAAAATTCATACAAATACATATTTATTTATATCAAGAAAAAAAGCTATTTTAAAAGCATGTACAATAAAATTAATAAAAATTAGGTTATTAAGAAATATATAAAAGTTGTATAAAAAGTTTGTAAAATAAAAATTAAAAAATGTTAAATTTAAAAGTATGTATAATCAAAAATAAAAAGTGGGTCATTAAGAAATCTGTTAAAATTGTATAAATATGTCAAATTTGAGATATTATTTTAAAAATATAAAATATAATTACTTTCATTATGTATTTATTTATATTATTTATTTAATAATTATATTTAAATAGGATTACTTTAAATATATTAATAAATAAAACTGATTAATAAATAAAACTGATTAAATACGAAATTTTTATAAAAATCTATAAAGTTAAAACTGATTAAATACGAAAAAGCTATGAAAAAACAGGTCGTGCAGTTGCGAGCTATGACGAAAAACCTCACCCAAAAAAGCTCTTCACTATATGAAAAACCTCAAAAGGGGGTTTTTGTTTTTTGAAAAAGCTTTGAAAAAGCTCTTAAAAACTTGTGAAAAAACACATTGTGGATGCTCTTAGTCTTGTAAATGTAATAGTATTTTGTTTAAGAATGTAATGTTTGATCTAAAATATAATTTAATAATAATCTCTCACAAGCGACAAAAAATATTTTAATAAAAGCTAGTTGAATTAAGGGGGTGTTTGGGATTGCTTATTTATTTGGAAAAATGCTTATCAGTTTATGTGGTGCTAAATCGGAGTTTTTTAAAAAGTGTTTGGATTAGCTTATTGTGGTACCAAAACGTAATAAACTAATAAGTTGTTATTTAAAGGTGTTTGAGATTGCTTATACATATAAAAGAACCAAAAAAGTCATAAGCACTTTTGAAATAAGTCATAAGTTACAACAAAATGACTTATCAAAAATGGTTTTTCAGCGGTTTGGCACTGCTATAAGCTGTTTTCTTTTTGTTCAATCTAAACACTCAAAATAGCTTATCTGCGATGCCAAATCGCAATAAGCTAAAAAGCCCTTCAAATAAGCAATCCCAAACACCCCCTAAATGGCAAGTTCATTTTCAATAAAAAGTAA
Source organism: Arctium lappa (assembly GCA_023525745.1). Taxonomy (NCBI): domain Eukaryota; kingdom Viridiplantae; phylum Streptophyta; class Magnoliopsida; order Asterales; family Asteraceae; genus Arctium; species Arctium lappa. The sequence continues at coordinate 54,806,298 of CM042060.1, read as the reverse complement.
TTGGTGCACTCTTAAAAAAATTAGAATAGTAACATGATAATTAGTTATACTAAAATAAATAATATTAAAAATAGTTGATAATTTTATATTTAATTTTTTTTGAATAATTTTATATTTAATTTTGAAAAGTCTGTTTTGTTAAAAACAATTACTTGTTTCTCAAAATTTTGATTCCCTTAAGACTAAGGACTTCAGTATGCCGTGGACAAAATGGTGTAGGGGTCAATGGTTTGACGGTTAGGACTCTAGGCTCGGGTTTGCGAGTTGTTATTCGTTGCTCGATGGCTCTAGATTGAGGTTGCTGGCCGGATTTTGCGTCTTCTCCCGTCGGTTTTGGGTCTCTTAGGTGTCGTTTACCAATTACTTATTATGTAAGCATTTACCGTTCAGACTCATCATTCTCACTTACCTTATCATCTCGGTCATCAAAATGGATTGTTCTTAAACGTATCTTACTCGGTAAGCACTAATTATATAAGAGTCTTCTCCCTCATTACAAGGTAAGATTTTTGGTCCTTGCCATACTCACCCTATAACGTAAGTAACACACGGTTGACGCTTACCCAATAAGCATTCAGTAGACAACCCCTTTGGCGCCGTTTACCAACTCATATCGGGTAAGTGATGTTTGGATAAAAGTGTTGTCTCGGTAAGTGATGTTCGGGCAAGAGTGTTTACCAAGTGTTTTTTGATAAGTACTTACCAACGATAAAGTGACCATTATAACCCCTTTTGTAATTAGATGTTAATAAAATGTAATTGTTTCTGTTATCAATTGTTTAATGGAAGAAAAAACAAAGTCATACTTTAAATAACTTTAAATAAATGCTTACCAACAAATATAATACTATTATACTCTTTTTTATATGCTTAATTGCCGAATTAGAGAACAAAATACAATTTTTAATTAAAGTTATGATATGCATCCACCATAACCAAAAAATACCATTGCTTTTTCTTTGTAATGTAATGTCCCAACTGCAAAAGTGCAACAAGTAAAACACATGAGAAAATCAGTACCCAGAAGCCAAAATCAACCAACCTATATGAATGCACAAATGCGAAAATCAGTACCCAGAAGTCAAAATCAACCAACCCATATGAATGCATTGTTAACAAGACGATTATGCATCTGTTTCTAAACAACAGGTTTTTTATACAACTCACTAATGATGAAGAATAGAGAGAGTACAGATTCATTCCAATAAATTGAATGTAAATTGGAAATCAAAAACAAAAAAACTCAACAGAAATCAGAGTATTCATCCTTCCCATGTTTTGAGTTTTGTCGACTTACAAAAAAATCGATGGATGAAACATACCAAGAAGGAGAAGTGTGGTGTCATGAAGAGAGCCGAGAGCAACGAGGAAGATGCGAGGAGGGTCGAGAGCGATGAGGGAGAATGAGTGATTAAAAAAACCGATTGATAGCGGGAGGAAGGAGAAGGAGCGATGAGCAGATAGATGAAAACCCTAATCACACATGTTGGGAAGGACAAGTTCCGAAACGTGGAAACTGAATGGGGTAAACATCATTTTGGTGTTGGCTCGGTAACTTTTCGGTCAACATCTGGTCAAAATTTTAATTTGGTAAACATACTGATGTTGCAAGCATGGTTCTAGCAGCTTCAACAAGTATTATGTTCCTTCGTTCAATAACACCATTCTGTTGAGGTTTTCTGGTTGCAGAGAAGTTCTGGGAGATTCCTTCATTAACCAGATAAACATCCACCTTGGCATTTTTGAATTCAATCCTCCTCAATTTCTGAACCTTGCAGTCATACATAACCTAGATTTTCTTCAATAAGTTGATTAGTAAATCAGGGACATCCAACCTATTTCTAACAAACTCTATCTAAGTAAATCTGGACAATTCATCGATTATACATGATTATTCAAATTCAATACAGCTTAAGCTTCCAAAATACTTGACATCCCTTTGATTCAGACATGAAGCAATGACATAAGAATAACCATTGCATTGAAATTCAGCAGAAAAAGAAGCCTTTTACCTCAAATGTAGCCTGTCTCAGATGTACCAGTGAAGTGTCAGGAACTTCCCATCAAGAAACAATTGCTACTACCCGAGCTGCCTATAGTGAAAGTAGCATTACGAACAAGAAATTTCACATGACGAGTGCCAAGGAACTCCAAATTCTAAGACACTCGTGTCAATCGGATTCGCACACCAACAACACCCATTCCTCATCATCGTCTTTGTATTTGAGCTGGAACGTCCCTATTTGTATCTTAAACCTCTTTAGAACTTCTTCGTAAAGCTGAAATCACCCATATGAAGGTTCATACTTAAACCTAACTGTATCTTCTTTGTATGTAGCCTTTACAATAATTTTTGACCCTTCATCCCCAAATAACATCTCTGTTTTTGGATTTTTCACACCATTGAAGCTCGGAGAGATTGATGAACTACCATTTATCATTGAGCCATTTGACGATTATGTCATGCCTGAAGAACTGGACTGTCTATGCTCATCAATGACGTCTTCACTGCTATCCATACCATCACCGACAACCATGGAACTTGAAGTTTTAGAAACAAAATGAAGGTTAGACGTCTCTACTTTCAACGAAGGCATGGTGGCAGCCATTTTCAAACTATCACTAGAATATTTACCCATAGAAGTTGTAATAGGAATGCTATTAGACAATCGTAATTTGTGTACACCCATGTAACTTTCATCCTATAGTTTTACTGTATGATTTTTGCTATTAAAACATGATGATGATGGTGGAGGATGTGGTGATGCACCTTCTGCAGCCAAGTCTATGGTTCTGTCACAAGGGTTATTATTGGAAACCATTGAGCTTTTTTGTGTATCGACATCTTGGATGACATAGCCTGCTGCTACAAGACCACCTGTTGTAGGGTCAAATTTCCACCCTCCTTCTACACCCTGTACAAAGTCCAACACCGTTTGTCTCTTCTTTAAGGAACATTTTACCTTGTTTATCTTCCGTGATAGCCATCTGGAGATACCATGTTGTCTGCAGATCCTTTTCAACGTGGTAGGACAAACTCCAATGCTTTAAGCAACATCGTTAAGGCTCCCAGAAAAGTATTGTTGTAGAACGCTTAAGCTAACGTTCTTCTTTGTAGTGCTTTGTTTTTTCTATGATTGTCTCCTTGATCCACCAATCGTCTGCTCAGGTGGGCGTGCTCCAATCCTAGCATCACTTGAGTCAGTTTTATTTAAAAAAACTTGATCAGTAGGAGTTGAACTTCCTTCCACGTACTTCTGCTCTGAGCAGCTCCTTGATAACTCCACTGGCAGCCTGCTTTCATCTAAACCCCTTTCAAATCCAATGTCGAAGCCCCCCAACGCTAGATAGTTCAATATCAGAAACTGTCCTCAAACTCCCACAAATCCTCTGTATCGTACTGGATAACTTGTTTAACAAGAGTTGCTGCTTTGTAGACCCTTTCATGTTGACAAGAAGAAAAAACTCCAATATATAGTCATCATCACCAGTATAGGTACTCAGCTCAGCCTGATTGCCACAACAACATTCAAGCTATATTTACGAGCATATTGGATAAGTGGGTACTCACTTATATCATAATCCTTTACGTCACGAAAAAAGGAAGGATGTTTCGACTGAAGCGCTTTTCCAGAAATACCCTGTCATTCCTCAAGATGACGCTCACTACAAGCTTGTACAAAACCTTGCATCTCTTGTTCATTTACATAAGAAGCACCAGTCTCAATACATAGTATACACTTTTCTGCCGAATTGACATTACACCCTCCAACCCGTACTTTAATGGTTTCATCCCAACTCCTTCATTGTAACTACATGGTATCCATGTTAGAGCAACATGCAATCTATGTGTGTGGCATATAGCTCAAAGAACATATGTTATTTCAGCTAAAATAACCATTTGATTTTTTGAGAAACACTGCTTATAAAGTCAAGGAGGCGTAATACTTTTTAAATTTACAGTCTCAAGGGCATGACAAACATGATCTATCTCCTCACAGAAATCATATTTCTCTTTCATTATGACAAGTTCCAGTACCGTACAACAAGATCTCTCATTGGAGTCATCTTCAAACACAGGTAAGGCGATAGATCCTTGGACTTCATGGTTGTGAGCATGATCTATGCGCAAGTACTCTCCTGTATTGTAGTGGGATACATTTGAAGTCCATTATGGAACTTTCTTGGTAAAAAACTGGCCAGGAAGTCCTGGAAAATTACCAAGTTTAACTTCGACAGAGAAGGTGAATCCTCTAGACACTTCACGATATCCAACCAACATTTGGTCAAGCAAGTAGGGCTGCCTCACAAGTGCTTAGTATATACTTATCACCTTCTTTAATGGGAACATAAACTTGGGCCAAAATGCCTGCTCCAGATGAGTCTTTGAACAAATACAATGCTTTCAACATTTTTTTTCAGCAAGCGATCATACTGTTGTCATATGGATAATACCATTTCCAATGTCCTGAATGTTTTTCTGTTGACAATACTTGCTACCTCTCCCCACACCTATGTCATTTTCATCAACAAAATTTAATGGAAAGTTGTACTGGGTGTCTATGGTAGGAAGCACTGCTCTTTCTCTATTAATTAAATTTTGAGTGACTTCGCTATCAGTGGGGAGAAACTCTCCTTTAACTTGTTCTGTTAAGTTCACATAATCAAAGGGCGTGTCATCAGTTGATAGTGCAAAAGATGCGACCATCTAATCAGTTGTTGAAGGACTTGTACACCACCTAGCATAAGTATCAAAATTCAGATAAATAGGTGCAGAAGCTTTGAATAACTTGATAAACATGTAGAGATAATGATAGACTAGAGCAAATAGAGAGAGCATACACAATTAGATGTAGAAGCCATCATAGTCATATGATTTGATATTGAACCTGAGAATTACAATACGAAGAACACAACAAGAACACCTAGTAGTGTGTGTAGAATTCTCTCACTCACCTTTCTCTCTCTAGCTATTTGTGTGCAGTTCACATTGTAAAGTATGTGTAAATCTGTTATGGCGTATAATGGATAAAGGAGATCTCCCTATTTATAGGGGAATATTACAAAAGTCAATCATATGGCCAATAAGGTTTTGCCATGTGTATAGGTGCAGTAACCGTTTATGCTAAAGTGACATTCCATCATAGGTTGAATGAGCTGAGAGAGAAATACTCCAGGTTGTTGATCATATGGACAATAAGGTTTTGCCTATTTATATGGCCAATAAGGTTTTGCCATGTGTATAGGTGCAGTAACCATTTCTGCTAAAGTGACATTCCATCATAGGTTGAATGAGCTGAGAGAGAAAGACTCTAGGTTGTTGATCATATGGCCAATAAGGTTTTACCATATAATGTATAAAGGAGATCTACCTATTTATAGGGGAATATTACAAAAGTCAATCATATGGCCAATAAGGTTTTGCCATGTGTATAGGTGCAGTAACCGTTTATGCTAAAGTGACATTCCATCATAGGTTGAATGAGCTGAGAGAGAAATACTCCAGGTTGTTGATCTTCAAAGTATAAAGGCACAGAGGTGGCTACTCACAGATGCTCTGTGGTCCAAGTGTTATCTTCAGGTTAAGATCCTTTGTGCAGAGCATACGGCAGAAGCGTTGAAGTCAACTTCTTTCCAGTGTAGAAGTCCTCTTAGCCTGAGGACTTGTCTTATTTTACAATACTTTTACATTAAAAAAAGTAGGGCTAACAATCTCCCCCCTAAGTATTGAAAGAGAAGAAATGCAAGTATGCACATGTAGACTAGAAAGCAAGAGGTGTTAACGAACCTCTGTAAATGAACTTACATTAATAAAGAAAAATTAGTTACATAGCCTATATAGGGAAGTCGTTTACAGGTTGAGTGAAATGATTGGCTAATGAACTATTCATAGACATGATCAATTGCCTGAAATGGATGGTTGCATCAATGCTTTCGATCAATTGTCTTGCAGGGGCCTCTTGGATTCTGGCAAAGACCGTCCTCTTTTGCATAATGACCTTGAACTTCATCAAAGTATCATTGGAATACTTCTGAGAATTTATTGGCTTGTAGATCTTTTTCTGCCTTTTTCATCCTTATACACAAATCCAAATCGAGGCTCAATTATTACTGAGTTGCTAGGAACCCTCTCCAGATATGGCATAGTGTCATCAGAGGTTGTCATAGAGAGCTTGTCAACTCCAAGTTCCAGGGCTATTTGTAAGACGATCTTGCTATAGTACTTGATCTTCTCCCTTATAACTTCCCTGATGCACCCATTGGCAATTGTGATATCTTTTCTGGTTCAAACCCTCTG